>VOPJ01005446.1:0-46846 GCA_014673585.1 Semibalanus balanoides | reverse complement strand
CATCTGTGATCCGTTAAAAGTCAAACAAACAAGATATCAAAAATACCCAAGCATAAACGCCAGAACTGAAACGTAAACAACGCACGGAGAAGAGTACCTACTACGGCCTTGGTCCTAGTGTAGGCCTTGGCTTTGGTACTGTCGCTAGAGCGTAAACTCGCTCATGCTCCCGTGAGAGTCTCGTAACGTGCGATTCCGACTAGCGGCTATACATAAACTGACCAATCAGCAGCCAGAGTGCAGGCGCCGCCGCATGACGTCACCCACAGAGCGTATTGGCCAATCAGCGGCGGGCGGTGCACCTTCCGTAGCATGGTTGTAAACTTGCGGCCCGGCGCGGGTTAAGCCGCTCGGCAGCCTAACAATGAGGAATTATGAGATGGCATCCCCCTGGCCGGGCGCATCGACATTGGGTGGTGTTGATGAAGTGGACTGAACAATATGGTCTAAACTGTACCAAGTGACTGACCTTAGCTTGAAGTCTGCACTGTAGAATTAGCTTTATGCGTTTCTTCGCCTTCGCCGGACTGCTAGGCTTCTTCGCTTCTAGCTTCTGTGCGGCCTCTGTGCTAGCCTTTGAGCTAGCCTTTTGAGCTATCTTCTGTGCTAGTATCTGAGCTATCTTCTGTGCTAGCCTCTGTGTGCTTCGCTGCTAGCCAGGTGTACAGCACCAGGTCGGGGAACGTTTCAGTTATCTTCTTCATGAACTCCTCTTGTTTGTCTCCCATGACATTACGTTCTTCTCTCACTAGTTGTTCGAAGTGTTCCAGCTGAAGGAATGACAATCACAAGCACCGAGGTTAGTTTTGGAGCAAGCGCAAAACCAGGGTTTGGAGTAATATTTCTGAATATCTGATGGTCGGCGAGTTTACACGAATTTATATAAGTTATATATATATAGTATATATATATATATATATATATATTTTCGCGATTTATAAGGATTACTCGCAATACTACTGCATTTAAAACGCGAGCTTATACAAAATGTAACTCTAATGTATTTATTCGAATCCAATGATGAAATTTTACCTTGTTTCTGGTCAGACGAATTAGTTCGACAAGGCTGTTGGTTGCTAATAGCTTTTGAAACCACCTGCGTCGATGCAAAGAATCGACCTTGTCCTTCCAGTGGTTGGGCTTCAACTTCTGTTCCACCGAGCACGAGGCAAGAGAGCTGGTCAACACGTTTCTTTCAGCTCATTGTCTTTCTCCGTCCTTGGATGCAATTTACTAACAGTCTACGGAAAACAAAAGTCAGGTTATAGGACACTCAGCCGAAAGGAGGAGTCAAGTAAGAAGCAGTGTGCAGGCAAAACACTTAAGAAATAAGTTTGTGAAACTAAATCACTGCAATTTGTTTATCTGCATTAGTCTAGTGTGTGGGAAAACCACCTATCGCAAACTAACTCCCGGCCAGCCCGTGGACGGGGCGAAGATAGAGTCCCTCCCTGTGGCTGCAGGTGCGGTGCGGCTCACAGCGTGTAATGGTATGCGCGCTCTACCGTCCGCCGGCACAAACCCAGGCACGTGTGTCGGCCCCGACCTGGAGGAGCTAGAAGAGCAGCTCCAGTACGTGCTTACCCGCCACAGCGAGCCCATCGTCATCGCCGGCGACGTCAACATTAACGTGAGCAGCACTGCGGCCAGCCGACTTCCACCAGCTGCTGAGCGCGTACTCGCTGCAACAACACATCACGGGCCCAACCTTTCCATCATCGGGATCGACTATCGACATCATCAGCACTACTCACGGTGTGACTCGTTCGGGTGTATTGCACTGTGACTACAGTCCGCACAACTGGACGCGCGCTATGCTGTCTGTACACGCCTACAAGCCTAAGGCTAGTGTTGTGTCGGCGCGGTGCTGGTCTCAGCTGGACGCTGCCGAGGCCAATCGTCTGTTAGCGAACGCGGACTGGGGTCCAGTGTTTGACAGTGACGAGCGGACGCTCAGTGGTCGTGTTTTCTTGAGGTGACTCGGCCTATTTTAGACTCTTTGGCCCCACTCAAGCGGCGCATTGTGCGGAACTCAACGGCGCCGTTCGTCACCGGCGCCACCAGGGACCTCATGGCGCGGCGACGCGCTGCACTCCGAGACGGTGACCGCGAGACCTATAAGAGCCTGAACCGACAGGTTCGCTCCGCGATGCGACGCGACACGCGGGAGGAGATTGACCGGCGGCTGAGCGAGGCGTGGCCCGAGCGGGATGTTGGCGCGCTGTCCAGCATTGTCGGCTCTAAGCGAGCCGTCGGGCAATCCTCTCAGGCTGACACCGCGCCCTAATCGCTACTTTGTCCAGGTTGAGGCAGTAGCACGCCGAGGTGGATTTCGTCCGGACCCGAGCTGCCGATCGCCTACTAGGGTGGCCACGGCCGGTTCCAGGTGGCGCCCGGTCTCGCCGGAGCGACCTGTGCCGGATTGCTGGGTGGGCACGTGATCGCGGAGTTCGACCGTCGCGGTGCGGCACGGACGGACTGTGCATTTACCTCACTCATTAAGATCTGCCTTCAGTCAGCTGTTTCATGTTATCACCATAATTAGAAATAGTCAGCTAATGTCTCCCCACTTCCCGGACCCTGGAAGCTGACCATCTGTCCACCAATCAAAAAAGCCACCGAAATCCCACCGAAGTCCTCTTAATTACCGGCTCTATCTCCATCCTCCACCATGCCCAAAATCAGGGTGCGCGTCGTGGTAAGCAGCTGTTCATTACTTCACCACCCATCATCTCTTCTCATCCAATCAACACGGGTTTAGATCTGGCCACTCCACCGACACTGCGCTTTTAACTGTCACGGAGCAAGTATTTTCGGCCATGGACCGCAGTGACGTCACTCTTTTATGCCTTTTTAGATTGTTCCAAGTGCTTTGACGTCATCCCTCATGATTCTCTTATCTGTAAGCTGGAACTGTAACGCGCTCGCTCTCCGACACAGCCGGCTGGTTTAAGGAGCACCTCATAACCATTTCAAAAAGTTATAGGTCTAGGGAAACCACGGCATAACTACTGTCTGACTCACTGTCTGCTGAACCGCTAAACGGGCCACCTACCAAGGTCCGGCTAGGCCCTCTGATTATTTTCAAAACTTTATGCAACGGACCTACCGATTGTTTTGAGACGGGCGCAGAGATATGTGAGTTATGCTGATGACACACCCGTGATGGTCTCTGGTGGGACCTGGCGATTTGGCGGCCCTCACCCGGCTCATGGAACAGCAAACGCCATCCGGACTATGACCCTTCCTTGGCTGCATTTGGTTCGGCAAAAACGGGCATGAACTCACGCTCAGAAACGCAAGCTCATCGTTCTCGGCTCACGTCAATAAAAACTGCAAGAGGCTCCCTCCCATCAGCGTCAATTCAGGGTGCAACCCGCTGTGCCGGTTTCCCCAACTGCAGTCGGAGGAACCCTGGGTGTAGTTTTCCAAACCAGGCCATGACGTTCTCGGCCCAGTGATGACGTTGTGAGGGTCGGTGCAACAGGTTGCTTATCGGTCTCAGCCATCTGTAGGCACGCCTGCCTCAGGCGACCCTCACCCACACTAGTCCAGGGTCTTGTCACCTCGCACTAGTCCGTTTTGCATTTGTGTGGTGGTACGGGCCATTGTAACGGTGGTCGAGAACGGCGGCGCTGCAGAACTGCCAAGAAAAGCTTCGGAGCAACGTGGTGATCTCAGGCCGTAGAAGTTTGAATCAGTAGCAGCGGACGGTGTTAAGACACTCGAAATTGAGGAGCGGCGGCGGGAGAGGCAGAGCAAATGTGATAAGAGTCTGATGTTGAGCCGCGAGACTATCATACTGGAAGATGAGCTCCTGTTGAAACGCATTTTAGTAACAGCAACAGCCGAGTCGCTTTCTTATCATCTGTATCCAGACGTGATGTTCACCATTCGCGAAAACCAAGAACAGTTGTGACCAACCTGCAGACACCAGTGAATCGCACATGAGGGCGGGGAGGCGGGCGCTGTTTTTACTCGATTGGTGAGGCTTTTTAAACAGCCTGCCGCGTACTATCGTGACCAACCTAGCCCAGTTTAAACACGAGTGCGTAAGCAGCATCATGCAGACACAAGGTGAATTGAAACAATTTGGGATGCTGTATGTTAGTTGTTTTTACCTCCGGTGCGTGGACTGTATGTGTGTGAGTCCTCAGCAGTGGAGTAATGTCTGCTGATGTTCCGATTTCACTGTTTTAAACGTCTATGTACCTGCGACCTGAGAATAGCCCGCAATCGGCGTGGATCGGTTGCGTGAAGCAATACAAATACAACCTAGAAAATTTAAACGGGCTAGAAGAGAAAGCGTAATAAACGCGAGTGCATCGTAAACGGTTTTCTTCCTAATAACACATTTGCAGTTATTTTGGGTTTTCAATGTTGTTTAGTAACAAACAGTCATTATAGCATGTGGCGCATTTTTACACACCAAGGAGTGGAGGCGGGGGGGGGGTCACATATACTGGTGTAATACATTATAATATTACTAGCCCAGTACATACAAGATCATAGATGGTGACTATGCTAATTCCAACGTCTAATCATTGACGCTAACCCAAACATTTTTGATAACTTAACCCTCGCACTGACGCGGGTGAGCCAACTTCGACCGACGGGGGGGCGGATACCCGCCCCCAGGATCTTTCCAAAAGCTACGCAACGTAGCGGAGAAGCGGAAAAGGCGTGAGGTGGCGTGACGATACTAGCGAAAATACTCAGCTATTTTTTATCAGGTCAACTATTGGTGTCACCAGAGGTCAAAAAAAGTCAAATTTTCCCATAATTTCGAGTAAGATTGAGCACTGCTTCAAATAATCCGGGCTAGCTCAGTAATAACCAACATTAGCTAGGAGCATCCGAAAACAAACACTGCATTGCTCTTGAAAACACTCTTTCGTCGAACATGTCCTCAGATTTTGAGATATTCAATAGTTATGGCTCCAAGGTCAGCGAAGGTTCAAAAAAGTGCTTAATTTACTGAAAGAGTTTTTTGTTATAACTTCCTTAAGTTTAAAGGTAAGAGCAGTCATTTTGCCACCTGCGTGGCTTTCCTCACATCAGTGCGCATCGAGCTCAACAATATCGTATTTATCTAGCTAGGTCAACTGAAAAAAAAAATGACCTGACTGACCTGAGGTCATGTAAGGTCAAGTCAAATTTTATGTCTAGATCGATGGAGGTTTGACGAAAGAGAAACAGAATTGGTGGAAAACCAAGCAAGTACTCTGATCTTACGTAGAACATGAGTTATTGTCAAAAACATTATGACCTTTTTGGCTACATTGGAGTTTGACCTTAACGAGTACGGAAGAAAAATACAAAACTTGCAATTCTTATTTTTTGCTTCAGAATAAGTGATTAGGATAAAAACTGACCACCTTTCAGCCGTTTTGTTCGATTGGTGCGCATTTCAATTTCCCCCCATAGACTTTATGGGAGAAGGTCTCAAAATTGGACATGACCTCAGGTCACCGATATAAGGAACTCCGAAATAAAGAACTGTAGAAAATATGAAGGCTTTCACACTGTGAGTTTCAAACTGTTTGGTTCACCACTGTAGCTTCGGCCAAGATGTCAAACTTAAAACGTGCTTGAGGTCAAGGTCATTAATTGTGACTGAAAAACGTGACCTTGGAAAGTTAGGAAGTAACAGTTTTTAGAAAGGTGTGGCGGATGATGCAAAAGTCATAAAAATTTGGCGGGGGTACGCGCCGGCCGTTTTCCCGCTAGTCCGGGAAAAACCTGTGGGGGGGCGGATATCCGCCCTCCGTCGGTGCGAGGGTTAAGCAATGACGACGGACAGAGATAAATCGTTATTTTTGGATGTGGTCGATGTTGTGTCTTTCACTTGATTTAGAAGATCACCCATTCAACCGAAAACTAAAAATTAGAAACCGTTAGATTCCTCTCATGACCAGCAGCATGGTGTTTTTACCGCGTTGCTTTATATTGCTTACTTTGTAAGCTAACAGGGGTGCGGTTATATTCACAATTTAGAATCAGGATTAATGTCGACTTAAGTGGCGCAGCTGATACTATTTAGAAATTTCGACCGTCCCGTTTCGTCTGGCCAGTTCTAATACGCTGTAATTTGTGCAGCGAAATGCAATCTCAACAACGGCAAAACCGATTTACTCGCCGTAAGCACCAATCGATTAACCCTATTCCTGGAGGGATAAAAAGTATACGAATCTGTCGGGGGGGGGGGGGGAGGGGGGCTTATTCGGCCCCCCTTCAGATCTCCGCTGCCATAAGAGCTAGAAACATGAAACTATGTGTGTGACTAAGGTCGACAATGAACTTTATTTTTTTAAATTTTGGTGACCTTGGTTCATTATCTTTAAGTTCAAATGACGTCATTAATTTTTTTTTTGTCAAAACATGATATTTTCAGGAAACCTTGACATTATCTCGGAAACTATGGCAGCAAGGAGGAATCTGGACAAATCACTGTAAAGCGGTTTGAATTGTCTTTCATCCCTAAGGCATCAGAAATGACCTCAGGTCAATGTTTTGGACTTTAGAGGTCAACAAATGTTAAAACTGTTTTTCAGCTAAATGTTAGTTTCGTTAATAAAACTTTTATCTAAAGAATATACAGCCATTTATTTTTGTACCATCGTCACCCCAGCCCGCAGGCTGGGTTGGACAGATCTTACAACTACAGCGCAGTCTGCTCCTGACACGCACCGGCCGCAGGCTGACTCCAGGGTCATACACAGACCCGCAGGCTTTATTCTCCGGCAGACAGCAGCCCGCAGGCTGCTCGAGGTCTCACGCACAGCCCGCTGGCTGGCCCTTCCCCACCGTACCGGAAGCATGCCGGGCCATCGTGTGAATACATTTGGGGAACATTTTTGGTTTTGGTTTGGTTTAGGGAGAGACCGCTTCGGCCCAGTCGGACCATTGCGCAGCCATGGGAGAAGAGAAGGGTAAGTGGGTCAAAATAACCGTCGACCGGTTTCAGCCGCCCATGAAAAGGCCCTTTCCCGCAGGACGAATGCTGCGAAGGAGGCCCACGCCATGACGACCGGCCACAATCCGGGGGACGGCTGAGGGCCGTCACTTGCCCGGTGGCCAGCGGCCACCAGACCTGGGTAAACGTCGGCGTGACAGGGGATTGAGGACCGGCAGTCGGGAGGATTAAAAGGTGGATGTTGGGGAACATTTGGCGTCTTTCAGATGAGTCAGATAAGGAGCCCAGATGAGAGGAGTTGGCTGAGGGTCGAGGCCGCGTAAACGCAAAACTTGAGGTAATAAGAAGAACCGGATCAGCTGCCTAAACTGGGCATGAACTCAAGGCTAATGGGGAATTCACGATAGCTCGTAGAGTAGAATCGACATTAGCGCGAGTCATGTAACCAGCTCTCACACAATCATCGGTCGGCCCTCATACGACCGCACGGTGGCGCCACGCGCGCCGAGACCGACAGTCGCAAATCCACAGCCACCGCGACAAGTCCACCCTCAAAAGCTCCAGCGAAACGCTCTCCAAGACAACAATATTTTTTTTGCTTTCCCTCATTTTGTTATTCTCTCGTCTCCCTCAGCCTATCCCTCAGGGCGTCTGTCTTTCAGATGAGTCAGATAAGGAGCCAAGATGAGAGGAGTTTGGCTGAGGTCGAGGCTGCGTCAGCCAAAACTAAAGGTAATAGAAGAACCGGATCAGCTGTTTAACTGGGCATGAACTCAAGCGCAAATGTGTTCAAAATATTGAGAATCTCCGGGAGGAGTTGATAAACACCTACCGGTGGGGCGCGGTTTTCATTAGGTACCCAACACTTTAAGTACAAATAAATGACTCAACGATATAGGATTGAAAATGACCTCTAATTTGACCTAATAATAAATTAAGTTCCATATCCTTTGTGACGAATTCAGCAAAAAATAGTTAAGTAAGTCAACTTTCCTGGGGGAACGTCCCCATCCAATTTTTTAACTGGAGGGACGCGTCCCCCCGTCCCCCCGTCTCCGACGCCCATGATCCCCAGTAGGGCGCGGGAAATACCGTACCAAGGCCCAGTGTTGCGCGGGTCAAGCTGAATGGTCTATTTGCATCTCTATCTTGTACATGGTTTTCTGTATATTGCTAGCTGTATGACATCACACTTTATGCGGCAGCTTACTTGAATGAACAGCATTGTCCTTGCCAGTGGCCAGAAGGTTGGATGTTTGGTGACGTACTCTGCCGACGGCCTCTCATTTGGGTCTTTTTGTATCATCTCCTCAACCAGAGACCTGCTGGAGATGTCCTTCACTGCAGACAAACTAGAAACAGAATAGGCAGTTATTATGCNAGTTTTTAGGGAGGGGGCGTGTTCGGCCGTTTTGACACAAAATATTTGCATTATTAAGCACTCGTGGAGAGTTGTGTGTTGAAGGGTAGTGTTAGCAAAAACAGACATCGGTAGAGAATTAAATGTTCTTTTAGATGGCAATCTCGAAATTTCAAAATTTTGAATTTTGAAATCCAAATTTCTTGAAAACTTTTTTTTCTCACAAAATGATACAAGTTTTATTTTCAGGACGTTTCAAAAATCCGGAATATAAAACATGCCGATAAATATGTTTGAAAAGCTTCATGGTAATATCTAAATATTTGATAACCTTATATCAAGTCAAATGCTAACCTTCCAATATAAATATATGGTGAAATATGAAAAACAAGGGTTCAACACATTTTATCAATCCAATTATATCAGTTTCATGTCGTCTTAGGCCCTGCTTGATGAACAGGATACAATTTTCAGTCAGTGACCTTTTGAAAGGTCATTCAAGGTCACGAATACTTTTTATCCATAACTCGTGACAAGAACACCATAGAGACTCGCAAATGGTCTCAAAACGATTGTCTCGTTAATACGCATCTTTTGATATGCAGTTTTACCGACTAATGTAACCTTGACCTTGACCTTGACCTTGACCCGGGGTCAAATTTTCGATTTGACAAAATCGGTGTTATTCGAACTGCAATGACGAGGGAAACACGATGGTATCAAAATAAGTGCTCTATATGTTTTAGATAAAACGTTATTAACTAACAAACTTTTGCTGAACAACAGGTTTTTTACATTTGCTGACCTCTACAGCCCAAACCATTGACCAGAGGTCATTTCTGATGGTATAATGGCGAAAGACATTTCAAACAGCTTTACAGAGCTTTTTTGGATTCCTCCTAGCTGCCATAGTTTCCGAGATAATGGCAAGGTTTCCTGAAAATATCATGTTTTGACAAATATGACTTTTGATACGTCATTTGACCTTGAAGATATTGACTCAAGGTCACTAAAATTTAACAAAATAGATTTCATTGTCAACCCTAACCACATACCAAGTTTCATGTTTCTAGCTGATATGGCAGCCGAGATCTGAAGGGGGGCTGAATAAGCCCCCCCATAGGTTCCTATACTTTTCATCCCTCCAGGAATAGGGTTAAGTGCTTCCCATTGAAAGCTTTCGAATGCCTTCTTGCGCTTCTCGCTACGGTCATTGCTTCGGGAGACAACCAAGGTGTGTGTGTGTGTGGGGGGGAATATTCGCTCCCCGGCCAATGGTGAACGCCAACCAATGACGTTCAGCCGATACCCCAGTCAATGGAGGGTTAGAATGATTGAAACGTCTCAATTTCGGCTGAAAATGATAACAATTACTAGTTAATAAATCCAGATGTTGTTCTTTTCCTCACAAGCATTTCGCATCTTGATCGGGATATTTCAACAAATTAAATGTCATGCTGCAGATTACAAAAATTGAGGTCTCCTCAAAGTTGCTCCCTAAAAAAGTTGGGGCAGCTGCCCCCTCCCACGGTTTCTGCATCATTGGTGTTGAGTTTTGCTGGTTGCACCGGGCGTGCAGATGATAATAATATAACAGCACACTGGGGTGTAGGACCTTATTCAGTTTGGGGCTTTATCCCCCCTCCCTCCCAAATTGGACGAGAAAGTGGTTCAAATTCGAGAAGAAATCTGTATTTTGTAGATTAATATGGTAGTGAAATCGACTTTTTCAGCTTAGCCCCCTGCTCAACTTGTCTGGAGAAGCTACGCTCCTGGCACGTGGGCACGGCAACATAACGACAACCCGTCACATAACACATGACTCACCCGTCGGTCGGCCAGTTTGTCATTGCGGCCCCAGAGGAGGACTACTGGTGCGGTCACGTTTTCTGGGTAGTACTGTGGAGGACGCGGCTGGCCGTATATAGCCACATTCTGACGTTTGCCGTAGTCAAAACGTTGAAATCTGCCTGCAGCGACACGGCAAAATACGCTGTCACGACTCTGAATATCATTCGCTATTGAAGGAGCATGTTAGGAGAGATAAGGCATCACTAGGACTACGAAATTGGTGTCACCCTCCTCAGTGGTAGTCAGTTGGTAGACGTGGCTGTTGACTTGATTTTGGCCCTGGCAACGTGGCGAGGTTGGAGTAGCCAAAGACAGCTACACCCAGACTTGTAACCGACTCAGAGTTGAGTCATGAATTGACTTATGAGTCGGACATTTTTAGATGAAACATGAGTCGAGCCGATTAAAGAAATCACTTGAGTCAAGAGTTGAGTCGACTCAATTTGCTTGAAACAGCACTTGAAGTCAAGAGTCGAGTCAGTTTTTCGGCTGTTCAGTCAGATTTCAGTCGACTAAAAAAAGTCGTTACAACTAAAAGTCCGCCTCCCCCTGGCCAACACTTGTCCCACTTGTTTGTTGCCCTGGGGAACTGGGGATGTCCTGTACGGCCGCTTGACGATGGATTGTGGACCCTGAACGGTAACTTCAGTAGAGGGTCAGTTGGAGGGTCAGTGGAGAGGTCAAGTGGAGGGGTCAAAGTTGGGAGGGCTCAAGTGTGAGGGTTCAGTGGAGGGTCAGTGGGGAGGGTCAGTGGTTGAGGTCAGTGGGGAGGGTTTTCAGTTGGGGAGGGTCAGTGGGAGGGTCAGTGTCCAGGTCTCCGCTGCCCGCGGCGCCCAAGAAGGCCGGAACGTGCGCGGAGACCGCTTCCTGCCCAAGCCTCCCGCCGGCTCCCCGTATGCCGCACAGGGTCAGCCGAGCTTGCGTGCCTGTTACCTGGATCTCGAGCGGAAAGAGAGACGACCTGAGTGCTGAAGCGACAGAGTTGTGTACGGACTGAGTTGCTTGAGCGAGAGTTGACGCCTGAGTGCTGAGCGAGAGTTGACGGGCCTGTGAGTTGCTGAGGAGAGTGACGACTGAGTGATGAGCGAGAGAGACGACTGAGTGCTGAGCGAGAGTGACGCCTGGAGTGATTTGCGTGACTGCGAGGACGTTGACCATCCACTGCATTCCGAAATGATTCCCGAGGCTGCTTGGCACTTCCTGACGGTGCTGGCGGTTGTCCGCCTGTTGGCGCTCGCTGCGGTGCCGGCCCTAGGGCCAGTACTCGCCGCACCCACGGGGAGTGCAGGTGCACTGGAGCACTACGATCCTCTGACCGAGCGGGTGACGGTCACCCGACCACCCCGACCCCGCCCTGCTGTTGTGGAATTCCCTGCTCCCACACAGTCGGTATCCTCGCCTGAGGCCATGGCCGGGCCTGACCGGCTGCCCACCGCCGGGGCGCAACTCTCGGTCGCGACCGCGGCCCAGCCACGCTCGGCGGGGGACGCGGAGCAGGTGGTGGGGGCTCCTGGGGTGGACGCATCTGGCGGACCGACCCGTGGCCCGGCCAACTCTACCTGGGCCAGCTTGACATCCAGAGTTTGAAGCCAAAACTGCTTGAGCTTAGGCAGGACATCGCCGACCACGACTACGACATCATCATCCTAAACGAGACGTGGATGAAGCCCTCCACCCACAACCGGCTGGTACCGATACCGGGCTACCAGCTATTCCGGCAAGACCGACCCGACCGCAGAGGCTACGGCGGCGTGGCTGTTGCTGTCAGGGAGTCGTTGAAGGTGACTGCGGTGGAGCGTCCTGGCCAGCCTGTGGATGGGGCGAAGATCGAGTCCCTGTGGCTGCAGGTGCGGTGCGGCTCACAGCGTGTAATGGTGTGCGCGCTCTACCGTCCGCCAGCACAAACCCAGGCCCATGTGTCGACCGACCTAGAAGAGCTAGAGGAGCAGCTCCAGTACGCGCTTACCCGCCACAGCGGGTCCATTGTCACCGCCGGCGACGTCAACATAAACGTGAGCAAGAGCAGCACCGCGGCCAGCCGACTCCACCAGCTGCTGAGCGCCTACTCGTGCAACGCACACACACTGCACGTGCAGCTAAGGATACTCACAAACGTGTTGATCATCACGATCGACCACAATCGACATCAATCAGCATACCCTGGTGTGACACGTTCCGGTGTTTACACTGGAAAGTACAGTCGCAACAACTGGACGCGCGCTTTGCTGACGGTTACCGCCTACAGGCCCAAGGCTAAGTGCTTGTGTCGGCGACGTGCTGGTCTCGGCTGGACGCCGCCGAGGCCAATCGACTGTTAGCGGACGCGGACTGGGGTCCAGTGTTTAGCAGTCACCAAGCGGACGCTCAGTGGGCGTGTTTTCTTGAGGTGACTCAGCCTATTTTATACTCTTTGACCTCATTCAAGCGGCGCATTGTGCGCAACTCAACGGCGCCGTTCGTCACCAGCGCCACCAGGGACCTCATGGCGCGGCCATGCGAGGAGCGGTTGCACAGTAGTCGCATGAATGTCGCACCAGCGATTGTGAAGCGCGCAGAAGATGGGTGACACGCCGAGCGGGCCATGAGGGCACGTATATCCAAGAGCACCGCTGCTCAGCCAGACACAGTCGGGCTCCCGCGATGCAACGCAGACACGCGGAGGAGATTGACCGGCGGCTGAGCGGTGGTAGAGAGACAGGGCCCGAGCGGATTGGTGCGCTGTCAGCCCATTGTCGGCTCTAAGCGAGCCGCGGGCGCCCTCCCAGTGGCTTGACGCCGACGCCCTTCACCCTACTTCTCCAGGTGGGAACAGTACCGCACCAGGTGGATGTCAGTCACGCGACACGAGACTCAGAAGATCACAGCGCAGTATTGAAGCAGATCGGAATCGGAGATGCAGACCGGTTCTCCACATCGGACGATCATGTGATAGAGGCTAATATAAAGTATGCGATTGCTTCCGCCGACGCGAGCATCAATACGCGCGCACCTGAGAGTTATGCATTCGATTCTATGTCATAAGTTGAGAGTCAACTCGTGGAGTTACATGTTATCACCCGGAGGAGTACGATGAGATGTCTCCTGTGTCCTGGGGACCGACGTCGTTGCTCTGGAGAGCGAGGACACGATAGATACAGCACGCGAGAATACGCGTTGCAGACGTCGAGACCCACCAGGCCGATATCGTTAGACTTCGGTAATTACGGGCCTATTTCGTGCTCTTCGACGGTGCCCCATACCATGCGCATTATATATGGAGTGAGCGTATGATATTGCTAGCACGCGCGCGACGCTGTCGTGGCGAGATCCAATCAGACTTTTTAGTATAGACCATCGCATCCAGTCATTCATATATCGCAGTCACGGAGCGAGTGCTCTGTCAAATGCGGTATCCACATGGCTCGGCATCACTGGGTTTTACCGCTACGCGCAAACCTATTTTTCGGGCATGGACCGCAGTGACGTCACTCTTTTATGTCTTTTAGATTGTTCCAAGTGCTTTGACGTCATCCCTCATGATTCTCTTATCTGTAAGCTGGAACTCTACGGTGTCGACACTCGGTGGTTTAAGAGCTACCTCATTAACCATTATCAAAAAGTTATAATTAGGGAAACCACCGGCAGTACTACCTCGACTGACTCACTCCTGAACCCTACGGGCACCTACCAAGGGTTCGCGCAAGGACCTCTGCTATTTTTAATTTATGCCAACGACCTACCGATGTTTACAGACGGCGCAGAGATAGTGCAGTATGCCGATGACACCCAGGTGATGGTCTCTGGTGGGACCAGCGACCTTGGCACCCTCACCCGGCCCAAGGAACAAAACCTCACCCTTCTGGCTCATTGGTTCGGCAAAAACGGCATGAAATTCAACGCTCAGAAAACGCAGATCATCGTTCTCGGCTCACGTCAAAAACTGCAGAGGCTCCCTCCCATCAGCGTCAAATTTATGAGTGCCACGGTTGCTGGTTCCCCCAATGTTCGAAACCTGGGTGCAATGTTCGACCGGGCCATGACGTTCTCGGCCCATGTAGATGGCGTTGTAAGGCGGTGCACCGGTCTGCTGATCGGTCTCAGCCACTGTAGGCACAGCCTGCCTCAGGCGACTCTCACCACACTAGTCCAGGGTCTTGTCACCTCGCTAGTCCGCTATTGCATTTGTGTGTTGTACGGGACATGTAACGTCGGTCAGACGGCGCGCCTGCAGCAGCTGCTCAACTTCGGAGCACGTGTGATCTCAGGCCGTAGGAAGTTTGATCATATTAGCGACGTTTTAAGACAACTCGAGTGGCTGACGACGGGCAACATGTATCTCAATCATTCTCTGACCCGGTTGAAACGCATTTTAGTGATATCGCAGCCCGAGTCGCTTCATAGTCATCTTGTATCCAGACGTGATGTCCACCATCTCGATACCAGGCAGTGTGACCAACTGCAGACACCAGCGATCCGCACAGAGGCGGGGAGGCGGCGCTTCTTTTACTCGATTGTGACGTCTTTTAACAGCCTGCCCGCTACTATTCGTGACCTCAGCCCACCCCAGTTTAAGACCGAGCTATGTAAGCACATCATGCAGACACAAGAGTGACTTAAGCATGTGGATGATTGTTAGTTGTTTTACTCGGTGCGTGACTAAATGTATGTGAGTGCGCGTGTGCGAGTATGTCTGCTGATCCGATTCCACTGGTTTACGTCTAATGACCTGCGACCTAGAATAGCCCTGCATCGCGTGGATCGGTTGCGTGAAGTAAATAAAAATACAAATACAGTGGAGGTTCAGTGGGAGAGTCAGTGGGAGGGTCAGTGGAGGGTCAATGGAGGGTCAATGGAGGGTCAGTGGAGGGTCAGTNTGAGCCGTCACTGGTCAGAGGGGCGCCGTGAGCCGTCACTGGTCAGAGGGGCGCCGTGAGCCGTCATTGGTCAGAGGGGCGCGTGAGTCGTCACTGGTCGGAGGGGCGCCGTGAGTCGTCACTGGTCGGAGGGGCGCCGTGAGCCGTCACTGGTCAGAGGGACGCGGGTGAGCCGACACTGGTCGGAGGGGCGCCAGCTGTTGCATGTACACCTCGGGTCCAAAGGATCAGTTCATGCCCTGAATGACCGTATACTCTGTATGCCACTGGCGCCTGTCCTGTTGGCGGTGCTAATAAAAATAAAAATAATAAGAAAAAAACGGGGGGCGCCTTCGGCGCCCGTCAAAAACGGGACGGACACTCCGTAGTGTCCGTATAGGCGGTTGCGCCCCTGAGGATGCCTACGCATAAAGGCACGTGAGACACTGAGTGGTCGCTGGTAAAACACTTGAGATCCTCTGAACCGTCAGTAAACCCCCTGAGTAAAACGCCTATGATAAAATACACAAGGTTCCAGACCAAAGGGATATATAGGTCCAGACGAGTCAGGGTCGGGTCCGGGTCCGGGGTATACCAAGGGACGTAGCCAAGGAGGGGCACCGGGGGCCATGCCCCCCCCCCCTGAGCGAATAAATTCCATACTAGATAGAATGGAGGATTCTCCGAAACACCGACCACTACTCCCCCCCCCGGATAAGCAGGACATTATGGCTGAGGAGCAAATATGTGATGTTCACACTAGATAGAAAGAGAATTTGTTGGAAGCAAGGAATGTGATTGGGATTTTACGGACGTGGACTCCTGAGCAAATCCTGCTACGTGCCTGGGTACATACGGCCTTCATTTTTCGCTCGAAAAACCGGTGGAAAATTAACATCATTGGAAATCAGAGCTGAAACGCAACTGCTATTTAAAAAAATGCAAGTGTTCATACATACCGACTGACGTGATTATGATAACGTGATAAATAATACATCTGATTTGATTAATGATTTTGACAACAGTATTTCTAAGGATTATCACTTGGTTTCACAGAAAAGGCATAGTCAATATTTTTACTGTCATTTTGCCCGGTACCCATCAGATGAACATTTTGTCCCCGACCTTGTCCATAAGGACAGAACACTTTACCACCCCTGTACATAATTACCACCGACAGTCTGTTAAGAGAAAGACTGATAAGAGAATCGCACTGCTGTGTATCTCCTGCATTGCAACACGGCTGTGCTGTGATCGAAATAAATACGCGATGTGGATTACGGCAAATTACGGGTGGAAAGTGACTGAAGATCGGAACCTGCATATACGCTGCGGCGCTTGCGACTGCAGTCTGATTTAGCGACTTTAAAGACACGCTTTCCGTCATGAGTTGTATTTCCAGGACAGGCTGGCGGTAACGCACTACCGAATGTGATACCCGATTGGTTATTGGGGTTTTAGGACGCGTCGACAGCAAAGGTCACATTGCGTCCAATCAAATGCGATACCTCGTAAACAAAATGCGCGTGCCAACGGCGCCAACATCCACAGTGTGTTTCAGAGGACATCAGGACGTTAGCACTGCGACGGAGCCTCGAGAATACTCTGTAACGACAGTAAGCTCTTCCGGTTCGCCCACGTGCATCATTCAAACAACTCCCCACAACATTTCAAACAAACTGCATCTAAAATAAACACTTGGGTCTCTGAAAAGTCCGGCTCGGAGACTCTTTGTGTTTACACATCTCAAGGTGGCCGCTTGTTTGGCGATCCATTCTTTTACGAATGCAGGGCGAAAAGATACTTACAACGCATCATTATTTGACAATGACAGCTCAGACACAAAAACACGCATCCGCACTCACAATCGCACGCAAACTTTCACCATCAAACTATCACAAACATCACTGGCGTTTTCGTAGCGAGGCCCGACCGTCCGGGAAGGGGTCCGCTGGTGTAGATATGTGCAGGTGTGACGTACATATTCTGCAGTGTAACGGGTTTACTAGGCGAGACGCAAGACGAGAGGTCTGACCGTGGCGCGGGAGCTACCGGATTGGAGCAGCGGCTGTCTGTGTTGGAGTGAGCGATAACTGGCGGGACGTGCTACACCAGCTGGGTCGTCAATTGACACCACCCGGTGGTGTAATGGCTCGACTTCCTCGTGTTGTACACTGGGCAGTCGGCGCCGTCCGAACTGTGCGTGGGATCTGGGTAAAAAGTGGTGCGCTGAGACAGTTTTAACTAGTTCATTTAGTAACGCGTCATCGGTGGTGAGTTATCGTCTGGTCCACTCTTTACTGCGTTCATAGCGTCGATTTGATTAGGATTAGAAGATACATAAATTTTATGCTTCGCACTGGCTATCGCGTCGGTTAATTTTAGACGCTCTTATGCTGATCTCAGTGGATGTGTAAAGTCGGGACCGTTTGTCTGTGTAGCGATGTGGGGCGCTACCCTCACTGCCAGACCCCCGGGGTAACCGTTGTTGTTGTTGTTGTTGTTGAGGTTTAGGGCGCATAGCCTCTTGGGCTCAGAGCGTCCAGTCCCGGGGTAACCCGCCGCCCTCCCCGCGGAGAAGCAGCGTGGGTCACCGTCCTCACTGCCGAGGCAGCTGGGGTGTTCCGCCGCCGTCGCCCTCCCCACAACAGCTGGGTCAGATACTGACACGCCACTTCCCACCACCGAACGAAATTATTCCGAGATTTGCCCATAATATTGAATATACGGAAATAATGTACCTTTAAAAAACACCGGCACGGTCCTGTCTCCAGCCTGTGCTGCCACCTACGAACAAACTACTAGCGCCACCTAAATACCGCTTGCAGCGCCACCTGTGCTACAGCGTCACTTCTCGCGCCAGCTCGGTGCCGCCGCTCTTGCCGTGCACGCGGTACTCGTACTGGGCCAGCAGCGGGTGGACGCTGCAGATGTCGAGGTAGGCGCGGCAGAGACGGCCCACCTCCTCCACGGTGAGCTGGTACGGCCGGCAGATGGGGTCCAGCTCGGCCAGCCGCAGCGTGTCCGCCGCTAGCTGCTTCCTCACCGGCTCCGGGTACAAGGTCTGCCACCGCGCAGCTTTTTCAGGGGACCGGGGGGGGGGGGTCAGCGCTCACCAGGCACACGCGCTCCGTAGCTCACGGTGATACTTGGTGACACGTGGCGAGACGTGCCGTGCCACTAGTGACAAGCCAGGACTGGCAAGAGACACTGTTGGCTGGCGATCCAGGATAGGGATTGGTGAAGCAGTAAAACGGCATGCAGTGTATACGCCTCTTACTAACTAGAACATTACGTAATCATACTACATGAGTGATTCCAAGAAAACATGTGAATCCTTGTCCTCTGGCCGATCAAAACATTCCGTACTCTACCATCACAAGCCGCCACCCGGGAAATACCTCTCCATTGCTGAACCTATTGCGGGTTTTCTACCTGGGTCATCTTGGTCTCCCCCACCCCATCCCCCCGATCAACGACCGGCTGCACTCACGATGGACTTCTGTCGCATGTTGAACAGTCCCCTGGCCACCTTCTCCACCGTCTCGAACGGCACGTCGACACGCGGCTCGCGGAGCGGGGTGAGCACCACCACACCGACATCGACGTCCGGCTGCGGCTTGAACACGTGGCCGCCGATGGTGAAGCGGTGCTGCACCTGGCAGAACGCCTGCGCCACCACCGAGAGACGGCAGCGCTGCTCTGTGCCGGCCTCCGCCGCCAGCCGCTCCGCCACCTCCTGAAACGGCGGCGGGGCAGGGGTAGAGAGGCGGCACAGACAGGACACAGACGGGCAGAAGTGAGGGCCAGGTGCGGTAGGGTCGCAACTGAGGTCAAACACCGAAGCCGAGGTAAGGTGAAGACCAAACCATACTAACTGCTAAGCCACTAACAGAAGGAAAACATCGAAGCCACCGCAGCTGAGTTCCGGAGCATAGCAGAAATAGTTTTTGCCTGCCACAATCAGCATCACCATGACCTGTCCGATCGCTTATTCCTTCCCATTGCTTGACCCCCACCCCTTCTCTGCCCCTCCCCGACGTGGCCATCTTACCTTCTGGAAGGTGAGCGCCATGCGGACGCGGCCGTGTCGCCAGGCGCCCTCTCTGCGCGACACATCCCGCAGCCAGCGCACCACCAGCGGCGTGCTGATGTTGAACGGCAGGTTGCCCAGGATGTAGGCCGACGTGCACGGCTCCTCCCAGGGCGTCTGAGACACGGGGAACGCGGCTGCGGGCAGCGGAAGTCAGGGGAGGTCAGGGGAGGTCAGGGGAGGTCAGGTCATAGGAGGTCAGGGGAGGTCAGGGGAGGTCAGGGGAGGTCAGGGGGTCAGGGGGGTCAGGGGGGGTCAGGGGAGGTCAGCGGAGGTCAGCGGAGGTCAGGGGAGGTCAGGGGAGGTCAGGGGAGGTCAGGGGAGGTCAGGGGAGGTCAGCGGAGGTCAGCATGTTGGCACTGGCAGTCACAGCTGCAACCGCGTCAGCATCGCAAGAGCAGGCGATGGCTCAGAGATGCGGTACCTACAGTAACTCGTGATACCGTGCCCGCTCGCTGCAGGAGGCAGCGTGTAATTGACACCACTGGCGGATCCCGAAAGTTTGATTTTGACAGTTGGGGGGGGGGGCCAAATCCCAAAAATTATCGCATAATTCTGAAAACTCGTCGGATTTCGCTTGCTTAATGTTCAATATGATTTTAAAACAAACTTTCTTAGTTAAAAGCTTGCTTGTTTTACCGACCACTCAGGAAATTTGTGTCAAATATTGCGCCGATTTTGGGTGGTTTGGGGGGGGGGCATGGCCCCTTTGGCCCCCCTGGATCCGCCCTTGATTGACACGAGTATTGTGCAGTATAACAGACACCAAACTGGTCCCCTTAAAGGGAGCGTGCCAACTCTTTTGAAATGTCAAATATATCTGTCTTACGGTAAGAAGCTTTTGGTTTGATCACGGATTATTGTATAAATCCGTGATTTGATCATTGGTTACGATACAATTTACGTCTGGAGCCCCTTTAGTTGAGTTTTTACTTATATTCTGTTTTGCATTTGTTTTGTTTCAAAACTTATAAACGATCGCCACTACAGAGTACAGAGTAACGAAGATGTTACCCACAATGGCGCACCAAAGACGATAAACAAACCCATACGAAAAATGCAAAGTAGTTATCGAGGCTCTGTTCGACAGCAGCTATCAGTGCTCACGAGTTGTTTTCTATTGGCCAACGCTAACATATATGCTTAAATTAGCGTTGTAATTTAAGGGCAATGCTTCTTTCTAGTAGCGAAAGCTCGTTGGCGAATATTGATAATTTTGTTCTGCCAGAATGATCTTGGCTAATTTGGAATATCTCAGCAACTATAGTGAATCTGGATAAATGAAGTACATGTCTAAATTCATAAAAATATGTTCTACCGACCAGTGTCAACAACTCCATATGACCAATGTGGGTAGGCACACTCCCTTTAAGTCGCCACTATCAGAGACAGTGCTCCATCTCCACAATACCAGACCTGACTGGAGAGAAGACAGACGGCAAGCTACAGCTTCCGCAACACTCAACTGAGCCATGACATCGTCTGCATCCTCCACCACCATTCGCATAGCATAACACAGATATCTACCCGCCCCCGGACCCCGCCCCGCCAGCTCCGCCACTCACCCGCCATATCGTAGCGCAGCACGTCCCCGGCCACGATGCGCACCGGGCACGGCTGAACCGCCTCCCGCAGCATCAGCAGCGCCGGCAGGAAGCGAGTGTCCTTCTCCACCAGGGTCAGCCCGGCCGGCCGCTGCGCCAGGATCGCCCGCGTCACACTGCCCGGTCCGGGGCCCACCTCACACACGTGGGCGCCCCGCAGCGGGCCGGCGGTGCGCGCCAGTCGGGCGCAAACGCCGGCGTCCAGCAGGAAGTTCTGCGACAGCTGCTGCACGGCGCGCAGCCGGTACAGCCGCAGCAGGTCCCGGATCGAGGGCAGCGGCGGCAGACGCGGCGTCGTCATGGCGACGGCAGAGACGCAGGCCGGCGATTGGTTGACGGCTGGGACGCAGAACGGCGATTGGTCGCCGGCGGAAAGAGAGCTCACCGATCACCGGTGATGCTTGTGACGTGTTTGCAGATGATCTCACGCTTTGAAGTGTTTCAGCAGCAGTGGCAGCACGAGGAAAGTTCACGTGCGCCCAAGATCGAGCCACTCAGTCACACCACAGTCCCGACAATTACACCAGCTTCTATTCAACAGAGTCAACGAGCGCACATACAGAGTCTTCACAAAACAAGTTCAGCCGGTGCCGGACACACAAATAGCACCAACTCAACAGCACACGACACGCGAGACAGCGCCTGACTCGTCGGCGATTCTCCTGCTCTTCCACGTGTCAACAGCTTAGTTCTGCTTCGACTTCTGCTGGCGGACCTCGTCATCAAGCACGTCCAGGAAGGTCTCTTGGCGCACGGCGTACATAGAGTAGGCGTAGATGCTCACCAGACCCACAGAGATGAGGCCAGCCGTTACCTTAGCGTTTCGGCGCATGCGTGCCAGCCTGCAGAGAAGAGACGAACACAGTGACGGCAAACGAGGATTTCAAATAGTGAAGGCAAGATGCCGGAGCTAAATGTAACAGGTAACTAATGTGAATGGCAGACGAACCGGGGTGTCTTTTCCGGCGAATCTTTTAAACGCAGCATCTTGCAAATATTATCTTTTCACAGTAATTATTAGCAAATATGGTCCGCTGAAAAAGGGCAGCTAGGCCGACGTTCCTCCACTCGCCTCCGGCTTGTTGGAAAACATTACAATTACGCGTAGAGCGCGAGAGCGAGAGCCAGAGCCAGAGCCAGAGATCAGTTGTTTTAACCACTCACCTTGCCAGACGAGTTGAGTTCATAACGTCCACCTCCTCCATCAGCTGGCGGGTCCTTTTGTCAATGTTTGCTCCCTGCTTGGAGAAATCCACACGGGGCATCATATCGCTGTCACCCATGGCTGAAAAGGATTAAATGTGTAAGTCTCGGAAGAAACAGCTTAAGCAGTAAGTACCCAGGGCTGAAACCTACCTACCAGAGGTTATAGAGTCTCAGCGACCGTTAATGTCATGGTTCATAAGGCCTGATAAAATATCCAGTAACGTTCTCGTTCTCCTTTTCGTGCCTGTTCCCATATCCGCTGCCGTTGATTGTTATATTCACTGTTTCTGTACCCCGTTACCCTGCCTGTGCATTTTCCTGAACCAATTCATGTGACCATCTCATATCCGTTTGTGCCTCACCCATGTCCGCACCCAGTTTCTGCCACCGATTTGGAAAATACACCCGATGACCGAAATAACATAATCCCACGTTTCTGCACCACCGGTCAGTGTTCCGCTTGATCCGTACCCAGATTAGCAAACCGTACCAAGTTATTACGCTAACCCCGATTACTGCGTCACCCATATTTCGTTCCCTGTTACCTCTGCCCCGACGGTTGGAGCATGTGTCTGAAAATGCTCTCGCACCTCTACCGTCCTGCCTCCGCGCTCTGTCAGCCACTGACCGAAGTGCGGGCGTCGCCCGTGACCGCACGCTGGAGCGCGCGCAGTCGCGGTCGCGCTGGACACGGGCGACGTTGTGTCGCAGTGCTTAATATAGTGTATCATGTGAACGTATCTTTACAGACGGTTACCGTGCTTCGTTACCGCACCTCGTTCCCGTGACCGGTCCCGCGCCCCGTTCCTGTGTCCTGTTTTTGGGTCCTGTTCACGTGCCCTGTTACCACCCCTGGACAACCCAGCTTACCGGTGCTGAAATGGCCACCACAGCGGAATACAACTGTCATGCATGCAGAAGATGACAAGTTAACCCGGCTGGGGTTGAATCAACAACCTTCTGCATAGACATCAAACACCCCACGCCATCTGGCCACTAAGCCGGCCTAATCCGAGTAGCAGAGTCGGTGCCTTTAATATGTTTATGGATGATGCGAAGAAGATTGAATAGACTGACATTTCGAATAAATTCGTAAGATATAAAATTAATAGGTGGATATTAGGGTGACAGTGATTTGCGAAATTTGGAATTAGTATTGGGACGCCCCCGCAAAATGTGATGCTACTAACAAAAACACTCACATGTAAAATTATTTGTTGAAAAATCATTAATCATTTTTTAGAGCGTAGCGCAATGCGCCTTTCAAAAATTACACGGTCCCTCCATAAGCCCCGCCATTGACTGAGGCCGAATTAACGCCCTTTTGATGAGATTTTCGAGTAAATAACTCAACAACTCGATAACGCTATCAACCGTCAAAAACTTCGCGTACCTTCCTATTCAACATCATTTTAACACGCTCTTTGTGAACTTTATAAAGTAATATTTGTCGAAACAAAACTTTCTAGTTAAAGCCGAACTAAGTGACCTTCACTACTCACGAGTCCACTCTAAATCATGCCTAAATAGCGCATTAAAAAGACCGCAAAACAAAATAAGCCATCGTTTGAAGAAAAATGAAATTACAAAAATATCCCAAAGAAGAGAGAGGAAAAAATTAGCAAGCGGAATACAACATGGTAGTCACTCGAAGATATTTCTGAAAATTTGATATTATAGCTCAATTAAACCCAAAAAACAATAAAGAAAAAATCTACAACAGATTTATGGGAGCAAATGCACGAACCAAAAACATACTAAAATATTTCGACTAAAACCATTGAATTATTTTTCACGACGGAATTGCAATTATTTTAACATACTTATTTTCACACAAGACATATAAACATCGATGATAGAAAGAGCTAAAACCACAGTTTCCCATCATGAGCACGAGGCTATCGGTTGTTGAGTTATACTACGAAAATTCTATCAAAGGAGCGTTACGCGACCCACAGTCAATGGCGGCCCGCTAAAATAGGAAAAGGGGGGAAGGACACCAGTAATAATCTTTAAAGCATTCGCAGCCCTGATAAAATATTATATTATATATTCAATGAAAACTTAATGACTAAAATAAGTACGTGGCTTTGATCAATATGATCACATTTTGCGGGGGCGTCCCGATACAAATTCGAAACTTTATTTTTCACCATGCATAAGATTGTCACCACTGGATATACTTATTCTTATTCAATTGTCACTATAATTCATTGTAAAATAAGCTTAAAATATACAAGCGATACACATTACACATGTGCAACCACCGGTGTCGATTTGTATATTTTTCGGTGGGCCCGCCCCCCAAAGATTTCACATTTTAACATCAGGCCTATGATATTGCATGATAAGAATGGAATTAGAATCTATAAAGATAGGATTGGGGCCCTCAATCATTTTCAGAAAATGACGCCCCCGCGTGCAACACATGTTTTATATTTTGGACCAAGCACCACATACACTTCAGACCAAGGCACTTATTGGAACTCTCACCATATTTAGAGGGTTATTTGGAATGGGGGGGGGCAGACCAACTTTCCCTCAAGGCTCCAACTGAAGGAATTGAACCCCAGTTTGTGGCACAGGAAGTATCTTACCACTGAGCCAGAATGCCACACGTAGTTTTCATCACACTGATACTTTTCATGACAAGCATGGATTTAGTGAAGTTTAGTTTGGGAAGTAAGAAACTCATGATGCATTCAAATCATTGTCAATTTTTACTTTAAATGGAAATATTTACCTTTTGATTTGTGTTCAACATTATCTTATGCAGGGCTGCGGAGTCGATCAATCTTCAGGTGACTCCGGCTCCGACCCTCCGGAGTCGACTCCGACTCCGACTCCGACTCCGGGATCGACACCGACCTTTGACCTGCGCCCGGGTGGGCCTCTTAAACAATTTCACCCCAATAGGGGGTCAAAACGACCCCACTAACTCGAAAATGAAATGATCTAAGAAGACTCGAAAAAGGTGTCGAAAGCTCTCAACAAGACCAATCTGAGCCATTTCGATATTTTTTAGGAAGGGGAGGGGAAGGGCTCAGGTTAATATTGAGGTCATCAGAGGTTATCAAATGACAACATTTCAAATGTTATAACTTTGCTCCAGAAAACCAAAATATCTCGGAAACTATGGTAGCTAGGAGCCAAAAAGGAAACTCTTGATAATTGCAATCGCCTTCGGTGCCCTTACATTTTAACTCATGTCAACAGATTAGGCTCCAGAGGTCACCAAAGCTTACGCTTGCGTTATAACTAAACTAATAAAGATGGGATAATAGAATCAACGTCATTACGTGTGTCTCGTCAAGACGCTTCGAACCCACAATCATGATTGTCTGGTTGGGTCAAGTTCAAAATTTTACCTCTCGTCAAGATCATTTAGTGACCCAGGTAGGTCATACCGCATGTAGGGAGACGCGTCTCGACTCTATATATTATATCTCTATCTCTTTTCCATCATGAGTTCTCCGCAAAAAGTGTTGGTGACATCAGATGACCTCAGCTGATATTGCAGTGGTTACTAAGCAACAATTGCATATGGGTCATCATGAATGAGCTAACATACTTCGGTCCTGAACAAATTGACCTGATGTAATGCATATCCTTTGAATAGGAAGCTCTTCTACATTTTCCCATTGACCTATAGCAATGAGGCACGAAAATGATCTGACTTTATATCACCATAACAATCGATATACTTATACGATTTGTAGGAAACTTATTTCCTGATAACATCCTTGAATTTTAAATAACTTGTCAAAACCAGTAGCTTAATCACAACACGAATATTTTTTTAGATGTAAAAGTCACCTTTGAACCTAACCTGAGACAACAGAGCTAACATTTATCACAAACGTGCATGGTGGATCCAGAAGGGGGAAAAGGGCCATGCCCCTCCTCTCCCCAAACCATTTGAAAATTGGGTGTAAAATTTGACACACACCTGAGTTTAAGAAACTAGGCATCTTTTACAAAGCAAGGTTTATTTTAAAATCGCGTTACTGAGTGCAGTAGCAAACCATACCGAAAGTTTTCAGATTTGTGCGAGACTTTTTGGGATCCCCCCCCAAAACTGACCCAACCAACCGTTCTGGATCCGCCCCTGAAGGCGGGTAATTGTTCCCAACAGTTACGCAAAATATTAATCGCCGCTGCGCGCTGTTGTTTTCCCGATTTATCAAAAACCTTAGTTTGAATTGGATAAAAATGCCTCATCAAGGCGAAGGTTAATAACCTTCGTTCTAGCTTTGGTCAGCAGATATTAAAAGTAATCACCTTCACAAAAATCGCTTTCAAGGAAAGACAGTAGTGACGCTCATTTGATGAAAGACTTTAATGAAAATACAGTATATTTTATCACTTTCTATTTTACAATTCTTGAAGACAAAAAATTTCGTATTGTGACACTGCCATCATGATTAATAATATCAACCAATAATTATGAGTTAAATACAGTTTTTGAATGGGACAATTCTTAACTAGCCTGCGCAAACTAAACGTCACTCGCTTATAAGCCGTACTATTTTTACAAATTGATTTATCATGATCGTTGGTTCACCAAATTTGTATCCGACAACAAACCAGGGTTATATCAAATTTATTGTAGTACACTCCTCGTTATTACAAATTGGTATACAACAACAGAATCGAAGGAAGGCAAATCATAGAAGCATTAACTTTTTAGTCATCGCCACCGGAGGTCCACTAAAAATCCTGTAAAGTGCACATGTAAAATATCTTGCCCATACGCTGTCCATAACTGACAGCCGGAGTCGGAGTCGGCAAAATTTTACCGACTACGACTCCGACTCCGGCCAAAATAACCGACTCCGACCGACTCCGACCGACTCCGACTCATACTCCTACTCCGCAGCCCTGATCTTATGCAAGTTGCAACATGTGCGGTATGAAAATGATAGAGAGCAAAGTTAACAAAATGAAATAACTTGCTCTATTTCATTTTTTAAGAAATTTAAAAATATATATACTTATTTCTGAGTTCATAGTCGTGTTTTACCTACAATATTGGAAGCATATTATATGAGATAATATATACATATATAGACTTGGCATATGTTTTCAAAATCTGTTTTAACAATTGAATCCGGAGTGTATGACATCCACAAAATGGCCCATTCCCTGTCTTAACATGTGATTAGACTGTCTTCTCATGTGACAAGACTGTCACTGTAGCATACTCAATAGGCTCAGAAGTAAAAAAGCAGTTAAAATCGTCAAACAAGAAAAATATAGTGTTATTTTTTTGTTCCGATCGGTTTCAGCCAGTTTTGGCAAGTTTTGCCCACTTTCTCTCGGGAGAAAACGGTTAAAACCTAGTTTTAGCCACTGGCCAGGGCAAAACCCTTTTGCCCGGGCAAAATGCCAACCCTGCAGTATTGACCATATCTCAAATTTGAGGGCATGTTGCAGAAAGAGTGTTTCAACAGCATTGCAGTGATTTGTATTGGATTGCTCCTAGCTATGGTATTACTAAGCTAGCCCGGATTATGTGAAGTAATGCTAAATTTACTCAAGATATGGGAAAATTTGACCTGTTTTGACCTCTGGTGACCTGAATGTTGACCGGATAAAAACCAATCTCAGTATTTTCTCTAGTACTTATCACGCGTGTCCGGACTTGTCTTCGTCCAGCATTTCTTCGTACGCAAATCTTCGTCTAGCGTTTCTTCGTAGCGCATTTCTTCGTNCAGCAACGATGACCGGTTGCCAATGGGGCGGGCGGATGCAGAGATGCGAGCTTCTCAAAAGCGTACCAGTGCGTGCCCGCTCGGTCATCGCCTTCAAAGGTCGTTTTACTGGTATAATATTGTGGCCTAAATCCGAGGAGATACATTTTTTGGGGGGGCTCACTTTGCCTCGAGGGGGCGCCCTGTTTTTCTTTTCCCCACATCTGAAAATATCTTCCGCCGCCACTGCCTTGGTCGGGTAGAAAGTCGCGGCTACCCGCCGGTCGTGAGTCGTGACTATACAAATAAATGCAAGGCTTTACAGAAACGCCTAAAATATACCTGGCGTTGTTTTATAAGAATGCATCCTTCGTGTGCCTTCACAAATCTAATTTATTCACCTAGTGTGCTTATGGTCCGATAAGAGTGCAGCTTCCACAGTCCGTTAAAATATCTTCAAGAGCTTCGGTGGCTCTCGCTATTATGGTTATATACTAAGAAGTACTTCGTAAATGTCTCATAACTAATTTATTCACTTCTACATTTATTATTAAGAAGAAACTGTTCTTTTATTTTGACATTACCTTCAATCCGTTTTCGTCAAGTCAGCGAAGGACATTAAAATGACGCGCACGATGACGATAACTACGTTCACCTGGGATAGCAAAGGGCGGTCCGACCCGGCCCGGCCCAGTTGGCCTCAACTAGCGATGTCTCAGCTCTCTGCGAGGGCTATAGCCGAGGTTCATTGACCCAGGTGACCCGGCCCGCACGGTGACCACATGACAATGGCCTGAGACTAGCCTTTACGCAGGAGCTCATTCATTCAGCCGACTTCAATCAGTCCTTGTCGCGCAATTGTTTCGAGAGCGCTGATTGGCCGGGTGCGGACACGGCTGGCTGGGGCATCAGAGGCGTATGTAGGAATTTAGTTACGAACATTGCCGATAGATGACTCTGAAGATTGTTCGCAAATTTATAAGAAATCCATGAGTGCAAACAAAAAAAGCGAGCATTGCATTCTCAGGACGGCACAGCCAACAGCACGGAAAATGTCAAACCATTCCGACAAATGGTTTAGGAGATATAGACGATTATCTGATTCGCCACTAGTACCAACCATTACTTTTGTAGAGACCTGTAGGTTGTCTCTCTTGAAAGTATCTACCCACTGTGGTGGTGGCGCTACCTGTCCCGACCAAGGAAGGGCAGTTCAGTTTGAGAGTCACTGGATTGCCTGACCCGGGGACCGCAGAATGCGAGGGGAGCGAGCTTCCAGACGAACCAAGGACCGCCGGCCCCGATACTGTGCCGGAACACACTTACTAGGTGCGTGTGTGTAGGTTTGTTGTGACGTTTACCTTGTCATCTTGATGGGCTTTGAGAATAGACTCAAAGTCACCAAGTTGTAAACGGTAGACCGCTTGGGACCATATTTTTCGACTGTATAACTTTTGAAAGAATCAACTAGCATAAACGAATTTATCGCACTACACGCGGCTCGTCACCACAGCAGACGATGCAGCGGGCGCGCCTAACAGCAGTTGTTTCTGATCCTGCACCAATTTGTATCATTAAGGCTGGTAGATGTCAAACAAAAAGTTTTGTCACCTGCCATTCACTCGTAATGATAAAACACGCGCAAGAATTGATGCTCACGCCCTCTCTTCCCGTCTCTCTCTGTCTCTCTCGCTCTCTCTCTCTTTTTTTCCTCTCTCTCTCTGTCTTGTCTCTATCTCTCTCTCTGTCTCTCTCTGTCTCTCTCTCTCTGTCTCTCTCTCTCTCTCTCTCTCCTCTCTCTCTCTTCATCCTCTCTCTCTCTCTCTCTCTCTCTCTCTCTCTCTCTCTCTCTCTCTCTCTCCTCTCTCTCTCTCTCTCTGTTCTCTCTCTCTGTCTTGTCTCTCTCTCTCTGTCTCTTCTCTCTTTCTCTTTCTCTTTCTCTCTTCTCTCTCTTCTCTCTCTCTCTCTCTCTCTCTCTCTCTTCTCTCTCTCTCTCTCTTCTCTCTCTCTGTCTTCTCTGTCTCTCTCTCTTCTCTGTCTCTCTCTGTCTCTTTCTGGTCTCTCTCTGTCTTCTCTCGTCTCTTCTCTGTTCTCTCTTCTGTCTCTCTCTGTCTTCTCTCTCTCTCTGTCTCTCTCTCTGTTCTCTCTCGTCTCTCTGTCTCTCTCTGTCTCTCTCCGTCTCTATATTATATTAGCATGCTTCTTATTTATTTGTAGTAGCCATATGGGAGTGGCCCGTCTGATGTTGACCGTTGCTATGACGAGGCACGAGGGAAGGAATGTTTGGGTTACGGAGAGGTCAGGGGAGATTCATGGATGATGGGGATTAGTTGGGAATAGGAGTATTCATTATGATAAACGTTTGATAGTTTTAGTTCTTGTAAATACATGAACACTACAAGCTATTTCGGCAACATGAATCCTGCGGGCGGTCAAGAAAGTGCGGCAAATGGAGAAGGAAACGGCATAAGACGGACTGACGGTGTCCGCAGCTTTGACGCAAGATTGATTGCAGAGTATGACGGATCAGGCGATATAGTGGAATGGTTTTCGCGAACGGAGATGCTTTGTGAACTGAATGCAGGCCCATTGGATGACAGTAGTCGCCCCTCCGGACCACAGGTTGGTGCATTTGCTGTGTTGGGCCCACAGTTACCGCCGGAAACAAGAACATCTATTGGATTGATGTACGATCCGCGCTGTTTGCAGCTTTCGCCCTGGACCAATACGCAGCGTACGAGTCATTCAGTGTGCGTCGGCTGAGGGCGGGCGAGTCGACGGACGTTTATCTCGCAGATTTGCGCCGGCTGGCGACGCTGTTTGGCGGAATTCCTGAACGCGCACTGGCATGTGCTTTCATCGCTGGTCTGCCCGACTCGGTGCGGCAAACCATTCGGGCCGGTTCCAGAGCTGAGAGCTTAAATCTGGCGGACGTGCTGGCGCGTGCACGATCCGTACTCAGTGATCAGCGGGGACCCGTGGCTGCTGCGGCAGCTCGGGCGCGGCCAGAGTCAGGAAGGTCAGCGCGCGGCCAGCCGCACCTGAGACCGGTGGTGCCATATCAGCAGCGGGACGAACAGCCGTCACCACGACAGCAGGAAGAACAGCGGGACGTCGCAGTGATGCACAACACGCTGAATCGTCGGCAGAGACGCTGTTGGATATGTGGCGTGCTGGGCCACATATCCGTCTCGTGCCCGCAGCGGGGAAACGGTCAGGGAGATGGCGGGTCAGCGCTGCCGTCCTCTCCAATGCAGCAATAGACGGCGCCTTACCTGTGACACAGCTCCTGGTGGACGGTCGGCAGTGCCGAGCTCTAATCGACACTGGATTGCACTTGATAAACATTGTCTATTCGTCATTCTGCACACAGTGGCGACGGCAGCGTGTGACTGTGACAACGATCAGCGGTGACCCTTTCACTTGTAGTGGAATAGGGAGTGTCACAGTGGAGACACCTGCTGGCCAGCGTGCTCAGATTGAGGTGCTGGTGGTCAGTTGAAGCAGCCGATGGGAGCCGACGTGGTTATCGGTCATGTCAGGACTCACTGACTTGGTGGTGTCGTGTTGATTCGGCCGGTCTGAAGTCCGGGTTCTGTGGAGCCGCACATCGACCAGCACTTCAAGTGGACGCTCCAGATTTTTATGCGAGGTTTGATCTGGAGGAGAGTGCGTGGAAGGTGGCTTGGAAGTGGTCTGATGGTGTGGGACCAGAACGGCTAAAAAATCGTGTACCCCAGTACAAAGTCTCAGAAGATTATCGCGATCGGTTCGACGAAGAATTGGACACCTGGATCGCCAACAGCTGGTTGATTCCCTACGATACGGAGAGATACGGGCCACCACGCGGACTGATAGCTCTCATGGCAGTGCCGCAGCCGAACAAAGGAAAGGTGCGTCCGGTTTTGGATTACCGGGAGCTGAACACGCACCTGAATGCACACACAGCTGATGCAGAGGTCTGCGCGGACCAGCTGCGTAAGTGGCGACGTCACGGCGGCAACGTGGCAGTGGTTGACCTTCAGAAGGCCTACCTGCAGCTGCACGTGGAACAGCGCCTGTGGCCGTACCAAACGGTGATGGTACGTGGCAAGCGGTATGCTCTTTCCCGACTGGGCTTCGGTAACAGTGTGGCGCCTCAAATTATGAAGGCGGTCGTTCGTGCTGTGTTGGACCAGGATTCGAAGATCGCGGAAGCAGTTCTTCCTTACGCAGACGACCTACTAGTCAATGAGGACATTCTCAGCGCAGACCAGGTGATGGCCCACTTCAAGAAGTTCGGACTACTGTGCAAGGCGCCTGAACGCGTAGCTGATGCCGCCGGAGCTCGGTTATTGGGTCTGCGTGTGGACGTCAGTGGCGGACAGATGCGATGGAGACGCGACAACGCGGTCGACCCACCGCCTGGTCGGCTAACTCGGCGGTCGGTGTTCGCATGGTGCGGTCACCTGACAGCACATTTGCCAGTCTGTGGATGGCTGCGGCCAGCAGTGGCGTGGCTGAAGCGCCGTGTGAACAGTATCACGCGAGGATGGGACGATGTGACGGATGATCCTGTGCTCCTGGAGCCAGATCAGCTTTCGTCGCCAGACAGACATCCACAGAGAGGACCCTGCTCATGGCAATTGGAGCGTTCGCTGGTGAACGCGGCTGTGGTCTGGGTCGACGCCAGTTCAATCGCAAACGGGGTGTTGTGATAAGAAACTACAGATGGTGGAAGCATAGAAGACGCGTGCTGCGCTCAGAACGCGACACCGCGGCCACACATTAAACATGGCGGAGCTGGACGCGCATCCGTTGGTGTAACCATGCGATTGCGTGGGGGATGACGAAAAATCGACCTCAGAAACAGACTCAGCTTGCTGTTTACAATGGATCAGTGATTGCGCTCAAGCTGCGTGCGCCGCCTTTTCGCACGAAAAGCGCACGGAGAAATGTTGATCCGGCGGCGCGTGGAGCTACTAAGGAGCTGGTATCAGACCTCCACGCTGGTCCATGTGGTGAAGCTTTCCCATCAGCATTGAAAATCGCGCAGACCGGCTGACTCGTGTTCCCAAAGAGTGGGGCGCTGCGACGCGCAAGCTGATGAGAAAAGTCGAGATGAGTCCGAAATTGAACGTCAGATTGTGCGGTGCTCTGACTAGGCGTCAATTGTAACGGCGAGACAGCAGGAGGCTCAGCTTCGGCCTCAGCGATCAGAGACGTGCACGAGCGAGCAGGACACCCCCGGAGTTACGCAAAACTCTGTATTCGCGCACAGGGAAGTTTTCACGAGATGTCACTACGGTCCCAGGTGCAAAGGTGGTGGTGAGGCGATGCGACATCTGCAGCTCCATCGATCCGGCACCCGTGAAGTGGCGGCACGGTAAACTGGCGGTGCCGAACACGTGGGAACGACTTGCGGCAGACATAACACATCACCAGGACAGGAACTATCTGAGCATCATAGACTGTGGCCCCTCTCGGTTCAGCATATGGAGACAGCTGCGTCGAGCAGACTCTGCAACGATAGTTCAGCAGATGGAAGAAGTGTTTTTTGAGCGAGGTGCACCGCTGGAGTTGTTGCTCGACAACGACACCGCCTTCCGCAGCAGGGAGTTTCGCGATATCGCGGCTCGATGGAATGTACTGTTGCGGTTCCGCGCCGTGTACGAGCCCAGCGGCAATGGAATCGTAGAACGCTGCCACCGCACCATTAAAGTGATTGCCGCGCGGAAGGGATGCTCTGTATCAGAAGCAGTGCATCTATATAACGTGTCACCCCGAGATGAAGGTCACCAGGCAGCAACCCCCGCCAATGCAGTGTATCGTTACACTATGAGGGACAGCGTCAGACCGGCGCAGACCGCATTAGAAGTCAGCGAAGACGCTGCTGCGGTGGAAGCAGGATCAGCACCATTCACAGTGGATGAGCCTGTGTGGCATGAGGCGACGCGGCGACCAGATGCTCCGAAATGTCAACAGCGAGGAGTTGTCACAGGCGTCGTATCCGAACAAGTAGTGGAAGTCGAGGTGCCCCATTGGCATGTTCGAAATCTCCGACGGCGCCGCGACGATCGGTGGCACATGATGATGAAGAAGTCATCGCCGAGAAACAGAACGAGTCACCGCTGCTGCAGTTGCTCCTGTCATGCAATCACTGACGGAAGAGGGTACTGACATTGATTCAGATAGCAGCGGTGCAGTGGCAACAGTCGCTGGTGAACATTTTAGTGATAGTGAGGAACTTGCAGTCACACCTGTCGAAACTGGAGATGATCCGCCGCTAGAGCTGAGACGAAGTGAACGTAGTCGCAGGGCCCCAGACCGATGGGGTTACTCTTAAATTCGGATGTATGTGATTGTAACGTAGGAATGTGATCTTTGAAGATCAGGTGTGGTGTATACCATGGGGAGTCCTCGTCGATTGACCGTGCTTATGACAACGAGGCACGAGGAAGGAATGTTTGGGTACGGCAGAGGTCAGAGGAGATTCAGTGATGGGGGATAGTAGGGAATAGAGTATCATTATGATAAACGTTTGATAGTTTTAGTTCTTGTAAATACATGAACACTACAGTTCCATAGGTTACGAGCCAGACTCGTCTGAAAATCGTCACTTTAACATGGGAACCCTATGGTCTAGTAGTTTTTGAGCGCCCAAACGCCCGAGTGCTACCAACTGTTACCGGTGGGGGCTGGTCTAAACACCCCCCCCCCCGGCCCGGCGCGGGTTAAGTTAATATTGGAGCTGGAAGACAAATGTGCATTTGCTGTAGGTACCTACTGGTGTTAGATCATGTTCAAAGACATTTGAGGTATGTGTGCACAAATGCCTATATGTCATGCAACTAGTTGGTAGCCCATACCCAGGGGCGGATCCGGGGGGGGGAACGGGGCCATGCCCCCCCCCAAAGGCCTGAGACTATGATTGGCCTGAGACTCCCCCCCCCCCCCAAAAAAAAAAAAAAGGTCGGACAAATTGAAAATTTATCGTAAAAATTGTCTTTGCAGCAGTAGAAATTCCAGCTTTTCACAGTCAAAAACTGGAGAATTTCGGCCGCTCGCGGCATGACACAAAGTTTGGCAAATTGCTATTACAAATTTTGAAAATAGGAAAGCGAATTACATTTAGTGTCTGGCAGAGCTCTCCCTGGACGGTGATTACTGACCACGGATACCACTCCCTTTATAAAATATAAACTTTCAAGCGCAGGGGCGGATCTTGGGGGCCAATCCGGCCATGCCCCCCCCCCCCCAAGCGAAAAAGGGTGGGGCAAACCTTTTGCCTCCCCCTAAATGGATATCAGTGAATACCCACATTATTCAATACAGACTGTTTTGGTACTATTTGGTATTAACATGGTGAGTCTGATACCCGAGAAAGATAGAACAATTTATCGTTAAAATAGTTTTGAAGCAGTCAAAATCCAGCTATTCACAATGCAAAAAATGGAAAAAATCGCGCCACTTGGCGGCATCACACAAGTTTCGCAATTGCTTACACAGATTAGGAAAAGGGAAAAATTTATTTGATTAAGTGTATGGCAGAGACTCTCCTTGATGGTAATTTCTGTTCCCAGGGCCACTTCATACAATAATAACCCTCGCCTTACCGTTTTCCACCTTCGCCTTACGGAGTTGGAAGTTGGGGGGGGGGCTGACAGGATTCCCTGTTAACTTCCAAACCAAGCATCATAGAGCAACGCGGTAAGAACCAGCATATTGCCTGTCATGTGAGGAATCTAACGGTATGCATTTTCTTAGGTTTCAGGTCATTTGGTGAACTTCCAGGTCAACTGAATGATTTCGACTCGATCACATCAAGAATAGTGGTTTTCCTCTGTCAAAAAACATCCAAATGAGAAGTTGATAAACGTAAATAAAAAGCTTGGCCTTAGACCAGTTTTGCCTCAGAAATGCAGAAAATGTATTTATTTGTTGGTATCTGGTCAAAATAAGAAAAAAAAGTGAATAAAAGATTACGTCATGGGTTTCTTACACTTAGGGAGCTATCACTCAATCACAAATAGTCATTGCAAGTCATTGCTTTTAAATTTGGTTTGGGTATTTCCTATATTCAGTTTTCACACTTATCTTTTGGTTTGTCAAAACCTTTGACAATTTTAATTCTTTAGTGATTTCCCCATTTTTTAAAGTTTTTACGGGTAAGAAACCCAAAATTTCGGAAATACGATTTGGCCTCTCCTAATTGAAATGGTATTTTCGATCTTTGTCGCTTTCTTAACCCGCGCCGGGCCGGTGCTCGGCGCCACCTTCCTCGGGCCGGGGGTGTTTCGCACCCCCCTTCTAACTCGGCTCCTATGGGACTAGACAAAACCAAAAAATACTGTTCGAGAGACTCGTCAAAGGGATTTGGAAAACTATTTGGTGGACATTTTTTATCAGTGTCAATATTAGAGCACCAGATGGTCTCAAAGGCAAATTTTCTCAAATTTTCCAGATTTAGGACATAGCTCCAGATATCCCCAAATATCTCGAAAACTATGATAGCTAGGAGTAATCAAGTAAAGAATCATTAGATAGATATTTGAATTTGCAATCGCATTTATGTCCTCAAATTTGAGCTCAGATCAATAGTTAAGGCTCCAGAGGTCATCAAATGTCAAAATGAGTTTTTGGTAAAATAAAATATGTTTCCTGATAGCATTTTATCTAAAAAGAGACACATAAATGATTTTAACACATCGTGTTCTCTCGTTCAAGACGCTTGAAAAATATACATGATGACCTCGGTTAAGAGTCAACTCAAAATTTGACTTCAGGTCAGCGTCATTTTGGTGACCCCAGATTAGGATCATGTTGCATATGGGGCGACGCGGACAGACGATACAAATACAGTGGTGTCATCCGCTCGTCTCTATCTTCATTATATCAGACAGAAGTTATTAGCAAATCATTGCTGATGACCTCAGATGACCTCAGATGACCTTGTAGAGATATTTTAGAAACAACCGCACTAGGTCATTCAGAATGAGCTAAAAAAACATGATTCTGAAAAAATCAGCCTGATCGAATGCATACTTTCAGAATAAGAAGCATCTGTTTATTTTCCCATTCACTTATATGGGAGGATCAGGAAATGACCTGACCTTAGGTCACCGATATCGAAAATCGAGATAAACAAACTTTAGATAGTCATGCTTCTTATGGCAAAACCCTCGAAGACGAAACCAATCCGCTAAAAACTGTGCTTTGGTGACCGCAAACTTTTTCGGAGTGGTCACTTGACCTAGCCTGTGACCTGACCTGACATGACCATATTGTCAAAACTTTTTGAAAGCTGTACAAAAAAGATGATCGAACAGCTACTGCAAATTTGGCGGCGCTACGCGCGCCGTTTTCCCGATATCCAGGAAAAACCTGAGGGGGTGTCTAAACCCCCCTCCGGCCCGGCGCGGGTTAAGCAATTTGCTGCAAAACGATTTTATATGATTTTTGCAATATAGTTACCGTCTTTTCACCAACTATAATCGTCACTAATATGTCATTTTCTCGCAAATGACTGAACCAATTTCAGTGAAATTTTGCCAGCATACCTACGTATAATTGTTATCAACTCAGTTAGTGAAATTCCAGCAAGATGCGCCGCATGAGTAAAAAGGGATTTCAGAAAAAACATCAGGGAGGACTGTCAGGCCCCCTGAAGCGAGGGTTAATTTTCAAGCTGGCAACAAGTTGAGCATGGCCTGCCGAGTTCCGAAAAAGGCGACGCGAACGATATGACGTGGACATCGGCCCCCTAAAACACCTTATGTACCTAACATCAAACCAAATGCGTATTATAACATGGAAATACACATTAAAAATGTTGCAAAGGCATGCACGCAGACAAAACGGATATTACGTTTTGTCGTCATTTCAAGGACCACCACATTAATTATCGGTGACGCCCTTGCGAGTTGGTATGAGATAAACGTTATTATGAATTACCTTCGTGTGTATATGCTACGGAAATGGTGTTTTGTGTGTTTTTAAGTGATTTTTCCACGATTTTTAACCCCAAAAAACAAAACATTTTTTCCGATTTTTCCCCTTTTTTCCGAAAAAAAGTATTTTTTCTTTTTTTATCGCATTTTTTAATCTATAATGCCAAATAAGGTGAAAAGCTCAAATCCGTGAAAAAATGGGGTACCTTTTTGCCGGAAAAAGTTGCCCCCTCCCAAACCGAGGGGCTGGATCCGCCCCTGCCCATACCATGCTGATTACTGTGTATGGTTACATTAAAGGGAATATAGCACCTTTAACATTAGTTTTTAACTGAGATAGCCAGATTGTCGGGTGTGCTGAGAAAACCCCCAAAATCCGAAATTTTTCCCTCCAAAGCGACCTAGTTGCTTGAGTTCAACGCAAAAAACCGTTGGTCATTATTGTGGTCATATTTCAACGTCACAAATCCTGTGACGTTTCGCATAGTTCATCAGTAGTTACTCCACTGTGATTGCCACCGCACTTCGCTTTTTTGAACGTCCGCCAGTATTTCAGTTACTGCGTCCGCCCGACCGCCACGACGCGTCGGTCAGGCGCTTCGGCCACACTAGTGGTTCACGTATGCGTGCCCCACGTCCCTTTCCCAGCGCGAGCGAGCGCCGGTCGACCCAGCAGTCGCGTTCACGCCTACCGTGCACCCATGTGCAGTCCGCCACAGCAGCTGTTCACTGGCGGCGGGCAAAGTTAGCGTTCGATCCTCCTTGGTGGACGACACAAACTCGCTTTGGTGACGCAAGATTGTGTGACGTCACATGTAACATATTACTATTTTTCAAATTGCAACAAATTTCTGACTTTTTTCGCAAAAATAGAATGCCAGGACGTAATCAGGGCATTCTTCTCCATCATTCTAAATACTTTTCCCAAGGTGCTATATTCCCTTTAAAGCAGCTGAAACTAATTTTACTTCCCAATCCTCAGTCACTGATCAACATATGGGGTAAAAGTCTAACCTTCAGATATTTCCTAAGTCCTAACCTCTCAATAGTCCTGTTTACATAGCACTAAAGAAATTCAACTAAATTTCAAAGAAATTCTGTGTAAACGCGGACTTTTTTATAGAATTTCTAGATTTGTAGAATTTACTTAGATGGTAGTATTTCCTATGTTTTAAGAGGGATGCCATATCCAGGCGACGACAAATGTAATCCATTGTTAAAATCTACTTTCTTTGAGCTCATACGCCCTCGCCATAGGGGCGTATGCATGCGTTTCATTTTTTTCAAACATTTCCCTTATAACTTATTAATTCAATTATTCGCTTCAGAATACAAAATTGTTACTTCTAGTTTTTACGGAAGCATACGCAACATTTTTCATTTTTCATTGTTAAATCATTTTACCTATCAATACCAATTAAACTTGATTTAGAGGTCAGAATGGCGCACTACCGACATTTAACCAAATCATCTCTTTAGAATGATATCAACTGCCTAGCTTCCAATACAAAAAGCGCTGATGACGTTAGTGTGCCATCAGATATCGCGATTGAAGGCAATACAATTGATTCTGTCTAGTATTTTTATTTCATGTGTGTAAAAAAGTGCTTGAAGAATAATGGGTGGACTATTCTGTATCTTTTAGATTTGTTGTTGTCTTTTATTTCAAACAAGGATCACCAATCCATGACAATTTGGACTGCTATACCTATGACGTCATAGTTATGTCTTTATACCTATGTGTATGAGGTTTGAGTTACAGTTTAAGTTATCGAATGCATACAAGTTTATTTATTGGTGCTCTAAGCGAACCACCAAACAAATATTACTTCGACACAGTNGCAACATTGAGGCATTGAGGCATTGAGCGGCAGGCATTGAGCGGCGCGACCCGCGCCTGACGACGGTGACGTTCAATTATATCACGCTGGCGTCCACGCGTCTTTGACGGTGTGACCAAGCAGAGAGATAAGATATGCCCGCTTTGCCGCTAAATGATCCCTTGACGTCACTGCCTGAATATGACGCGCAGACGATGCTATATTCTTATCTTTGAAAATTGTGGTGAACCAGTGACATGTAAAAATACAGTTGCCGGTCATGACTGTTGGTGTTATGGAGCTGTCAGAATTAGGCTAATTGGGGCATCTTAGTATATGTTTCTAGGAAATTGAAATATGTGATAATTTTTGACGAGTTTCCTAACTTGATTGTTGAGCCAGTATCAAACTACCGTAAAGGCTTGCTACCAGCACCTGCCGGCTGCCACCTACTACTTACCAGTAGGTTCCTACTATTTGATATGACAACATGCTTTGCGAGCATTTCATTTCAATGAATGCTGATTGGCAAGAACTAAATATTTTATGTGTATTTGTTGTGACTCATTTTTAAGATAAGTTATGATATTATATTATCAATCAAATGATGAACATGATTCAGTAAAAAATAGAACATTGTTCTTCATGTGATTGTTGCAGGCTGCTCATAGGATTTTTTCATTACAAATTCACTGAAAACTTGGTATATCTTTAAAATACAGTTGATTTATTATTGTGGGTGCTCAGAGGGTATTGTGGGTGCTCAATTCTAGTTTGTGTGTGCTCAGGCACCCACAAAGTGATAGGAAACCACGCCCCTGGTTCTGCCTGCTGCTGCTTTCAAATCATTTACACTGTTGCCAGTTGTGTGTTACAGTTCGGTACATACACATAGTTATTATTATAATATGTACCTAGTACTACTGAGCGCTGACTGCCAACAGTCATCGTGATTTACTATCCGAGGCTAATGCTTATGAAGAGCTACCTTCTTTTCATTTTGTTATCATGCCGAGATGTGCAACCAGGAAAAGGGTTTGCCTGAAGCTTGGTTCCACTCACGGTCTCTGGTTTTAATATCAACATTTCGTTTTCCACGACCTAAAATACAAATTTTAACGCCGCTTCGCGGTACCACATCAGTGGCCATTGTCATCGTTTTCAGTTCGCCGTAACGCTGAATTGAATGCATGCCATTTTTTAGCTTATCATCCTCTACAAGAATCACCGCCTATATATATATATATAATATATATATATATATATATATATATATATATAATATATATATATATATATATATATTAAGTAAAACCGTAAAAACTTTTGGCGGTGCAAAATGACAAGTACAATGTACATATGCAAATCCAGATTAGAAATGCAGCAAAGACTTAAATACACTCATACAAATGGGCGTACGATTTCCCGCCATTTTAGCCGACCACCCCCTCCCCAGGTCAAAAATTAACGGCGACGCCCCTGATTGTGCCTATCAAAATAAAGCGAAATTTAGGTACTACCTAAATTTCGTTTCATAGACATTGGTGGATCCAGGTATGAAGGATGACGGAGCCATTTAGGGCCAAGCTCCCCACCCAAGATCCTGAAATCATACGTCACTCGTCACAGCTGACACGTCTAAGGCCTTTGACAGCGTCGAGCACGGCCGTCTCTTGGACAAGATGGAGTGGTTATTGGCGTCCAACGCGAGTTGTTCTCGGCTGGCTGCGGGGCGTACCCAGACAGTGCGAGGTGATCGTGCGCACTCAACGTGTACCCACGGGTGGTCCAAGGATCCAATCCTGGGACCTGGTACTTTTTCTTTCTTTTTACCAACGATCTGCCACACACCTCCCACACGGAAGGATTGTGATGTATGCTGACGACGCCCCAGTTCCTTTTGATGCTGACTTTCCATCAAACTTTTCAGGCCCTTAAAAACTCGGTTTTATTGGGGGGGGGGGAAGGGGGCCCCTTTTCTTTTTTTTCTTTTTCTTTAATTAAAGGGGGTTATTGAAAAGTGGGTTTACACAGAACCGTTCTAAAATCAACCCAGCCAAACGGAGATGCATCGTCCTCAGATCTCGCCGTCAAAACGTCAATTTACCGACTTCTCTGTATTTCGGGAACGATGAAATTTATCCCTCGCAAGCGTCAGGTGCTTGGGGTTGTTGTCATCGACCGCACCTGTCATGGAACTGCCACGTCTCGTCGGTCGTCCAGCGTTGCTATTGTGTGCTGGTGGTCTTGCGCGAATCCGACATAAGCTGCCTAAAATGCGTTCAGACGTTGCTGGTCGAAGCTCTTCTTATTTCCCTACATACGTTTATTGTATAACGGTGTGGGGTAACTGTACCGCAGCACAGAGGCAGCGCGTGCAAAAGGCGATCAACTCGGCTTCGCATTTGTGACTGGCCTCGGCCGGCGCGAACATGTTACCCATCATACGCGAGCTCGGGTGGCCTCATGTCAGATTCCTATGATCACTGAACGCGAACATTACGCCGTTACGCCACCCGATCACTTCCCTAGCGCCTCAGAACTGCTGCCCCGTTTCCGAATGGTGAGGCGTGCCGACGTGTCCGTCCGCAACACGCCGCGCCAGTGGAAGGCGCCAGCTCGAGCTGCCCCGCGTGCGGACGGCAGTTCGCAAGCGCCAAGCTTTGCCGTACCGAGCCGAGCCGCCTGGAACGCCGCTAACACCAGAGCGCTAGGCGATAGCCAAAGCTGAGAAACTGCCCACTCTGCCCCGTGTTTTAACAACTGTATTTTGTATCATCATGTGTGGCTGTATTTCGTTTTTTTTAAGGCGCGGGTATTTCATTTGTAAAACGACGTGAGACCACAAAATCCATACTATGGAGGATCCTAATACAATGTATTCTGTATCTGTATCTGTATCTGTATTTCCCCTAAAAAACGGCGTGACCTTCATAACAGTACAGTTGTTGCCAGTTGAAGATTGCGCTCTATATAAACCACGGTCAACAACTTTTGGCCCGACTGCCCGCTACCCCCCCCCCCCACTCAAAGATTTGGGAAATAGTCACTGATTCCTCCCACAAAAAAAAGCACGGCTTATATCCGCCAGGTGCCCGACCCTATCCTCCCTCCCCCCGATCGAGCAGCATATGGCTGAGAGCAAAATTATATTTTTACGTGCCCCCCCCCCCCCTCTGACCAAAATCCTAGCTACGTGCCTGCTTTTTCTGCTATCTTTAACATCTTAATGGGACGTCTAAAACGCGTGGGTCAATCAAGTGAAATCCGATGATTTGTTTTAAATTGATTAGGAATACCCATGAATTGGCTCTCAAACAATGTGTTTCCGTTCGGCCAAGTTTTAACTAACTCGACTTCTTGCCAGGCTTTTAATTCTTACATATTCACATTTATATGTCACTTAGCATAAATCATTACATATTTTGATTGAACATACATATTTTGATTGAACATACATATTTTGATTGAACATACATATTTGGATTGTACAACACTATACATATGGCAGAAACACCCAACAATAAACACATGTGCAATACACACAATAGCTTTCATGAGCTATTCAACCTAGCGTCACGCCACCATCCTGGCGCTGTAGCAGAGAAGATAGGCGGCGGCGGCCCTGACCCTGGCAGCTAGGCTCTCCCTCACGATGGTGTCGTCGATGAAGAACCAGGTGGCCGCTGCACAGTGAGGCCTTTTCCCGATTAGCCGGAATTAATTAATGACGGCCAAGCTGTTATCCGCAGTAAAACCAGCTGCGGCATATCGTCAAAGGAATCAATTGCGCATGTTTTGAGAGCAAAAAATAAAAAATAAAAATAAAAATTGGGGTGTTTGAAAATGGGACACCACCTCTGCCTAGCCAATTTTTTCCTTCAAAAATTTGGCGCAACACACGCAATTCAGTTGTAGGATAAATCCCAAAATTGAAAGACGCTAGGCGTAACGGTTTAGAAGCAGCAAGCGACAAACCAACGGAGTTCTACCCCGCAGGGAATAATAGGCTTAACCTTGCCTGTTTGACCTCACATAACCTCATCATCAAATTGGCTGTAGCAATCAAAGGGGCGAGTTGGGGCGCAGTTTCTGGGTTCGGGACAGCATCAGAACATTCTGGCGACTACTTCTGGCAGTGTTTCGAAGCGTCATTCCCGTGAAAACTTTTATTAAAAGTACAATTTACATTTTACTGTTATTTACATGCCTTCCGTCAAACAAACTCAGTCGATCGCCACTTTACCATATGCTTAACAAGTGTTAACAAAGTAACCAATACCAGATTCGAAAAATTCAGATATTTTTGGCTTTCGGGCACTGCAGTTTGAAAGGAAAAATCTCAACTTCACATTTGTTCATTTCGGCAGGCTACGGGGCGAAAGGCCCCACTGTGCGGCTGGCTGGTTGAGACAGTAGGCGGTTTTGTAGTGGCCACTGTGTGGCTCCGTTGATGATGCTCCACAACACCGTACAAAATCGTACACCATGCTGCGCGAGTCGGGTGTGGACCGATCGCCAGCTGACTGAGGTCAAGGTCATGCAGTGGGAATGTCACCTGAGCGTGGGCCTTCCGTGCCGTGCTGCCGTCGAAACTAAACCTCTTAAGATGGAGGATGACGACAGGCGCGACGCGCCAGAGGTCTAACTTCTTGTAGACGTCGTGTCGCCCCCGACACTTGGGACAGGTCCAGTCTGTGATGAGATTACAACGGATTTACTGGTCCAGACAGTGGTACAGACTGAGACTGCCGCGGCCGAAAAGTGGAAGGGACAGTGTCGAGAAGTTCTCAAACGTGGTGGACTCGTAGTCGCATACCTTACCTACCTAGTTATTATATTTATTTTACCGTTTGTTATATATAATTTTCCATTTACATTTAAATATTCATTCAGAACAAATGTAACTAATATAGTCAAGAAATTAATTACATTATGGAATTAAATAACATGACACCTAGTCAGATACACAAAATAGAACTAAAATATATTTTGCCGCCATGTCCGACTGATCTGCATGTTGCAAAGGCGTGACATAGGTACAGCCCGTAAAAGGCCCAGTGTATTTTTTATTAAACGAATGTGAATAAGCCGATAGTTTGTTTTTCTGAAAAAGTAACACCATTTGAACCAATAGTTTTCAAACAGTGGCTTGTAGCAGATACATATTAAAAACAACATGTATTGCTATATATTTCAGAGTTAAAAAAATTTGCGCCACGAAAAAGATGGTTTTACATTGGTCAGCCTAGGTGCAACCCCAATCAAAATGAAGTTCCTACGCCCCTGAATTTACAGGTCATTATCATAAATAACAGCAAGAATGTCACTGGTCCAGGGAATAAAACTCAAAATTTGCACGTCGCTCCTCGGCGCATTTTGAATAAAAAATATATTTGATGCAGGTTAAAAATCGTACCGTTTCTCAGCGCATTTATGTTCTATGTTGCTTCTTTCCTATACCAATGGGCAAAACATTTCGCTTTAACATTTTTTACTTCATTATTAAACGCGAAATATTTTTTTTAGGTCCGCACCATACGCAATGTGACGCATGGATGAGAATGCCCCATCCAGGGCATAAGACTAAAATTTCCGCGGCGCAATTGATTTAAGAATTCCAAGTCTTGTACCTAAAAAATATTCCCAGCTGGTATAGCTGATTCAAAATTGTTGTCTCTGGTTCCAAAGTTGATGTGGCCATTTGCTAACTCCAGCTCCTAAAAGTTGGTATGGCCCATGCCATACATGTCATACCGGCCCCAACGCCTATATTTCTAGGTTTTATCAGGCAAACCCGTACAACATTTCGCGCCGCTTCGCGGTGCTAAATAACTTAAGTACCTATTATAACATAGAAATCCATATTTAAATGCTGCAAATATATATTTTTCGTCATTTCAGCTGACCTCCACTTAAAAATTGTAGGCGACCCCCCTGCGAGTTGGTTTGAGATAAACATTATTTTTACTTATATTGTCCGCCCCTGTAGCTCAGTGGGAGAGCGCTGGTCTTCTGACCAATCCCGGTAGTGGCAGCCCGGCTTCGAGTCGATCGGCGCTCGCTATTTTTGCGCTCTAGACTGGGATGGCCTGCAGCCGGTGGCAGCGGTCGCACTCAAGGCCAGGTGACGTCAGCGAGCGGGGCTGACTGTGTCCAGGTATGTCGGGCACGTACAACTTTCTTCTAAATTCTGCCGGCCAACAGGAAATGCGCGATCGGGTGGCGAGGTCAGGACCAGCGTAACAAGCTCTGCTTAGCGCGAGTCCTGACCTCGGAAAGCCACCCATGCAAATCATTCGGACTTAATTTTAAAAGACGTATGTTTTCCGTAGCATATATGCTACGGAGTAACGCGTTTTTTTTTAGCTCAAATACCAAAAGAACGTGAACGGCCCAAATCCGGAAAAAATGGTGGTACCTTTTACCCCCCCAAAAAAAAAACGATGGCTGGATCCGCCAGTGTAGACTACACTGCATGACATCTGGTGTATATAGAGTACTCGCCTCCCCTGTCAACAACATTTTGGAAATACGCCACTCGATTTGCTCCCCTAAAAAAGGCAGGATCCACCCTTGTTTGCATGCATCTTTTATTACGTTCTACGGACACCTGCTTGGCCATGGTAACATAACATACGCTGAGTTCTATTATCATCGCATTGGGTAGCTTCCAACCTTCTCCACGGGTGTAATGGCTGTGCGCTGAGCCACCTTTTAACCAGCGCACGGCGTAACGGGCGCCATATCACTGTCTTGTTACGGCGCCCTTAAGCCTCAATCATCATCAACCAGCGCACGGCCGGGGGTTCGCGCCAACCACGAGCGGCCGGCGGGGGGCATTTTCAAACTCTGAACCTGTACGGGCCCATTGGTATTTTCTTCAATACGCGACCCAAGCCGTGACGTCATTTGATATAATCAGCTGACGGTGTTGCATACTCAGCTGACTGCGTAGTGTTAATGGTCATAGACAAAACCAAAATAAGACGTGTTTCCCGTTAAATGAAGTTCAGCTTAGCATTGAGAGGCAATGAAATGAATCAGACTATTGTTTTTTTTCAGAGGGTTTAAAGCTAGTTTCAAGATAACACTGCTTCGCAATTCGTGTTAGAGTGATACTCATACGTCATAATTGCCAGCAAGTTTCCTGAAAGCATGAAGAAGGGACTTTATTGTCTTTTTTGTGTTCAATTTATGTCATTTAAAGACGCAGTAACGGCTGCAAATTCAAACGCTATGTGAGGGAATGTTAAATGCTTTGTTACAAGTGCGCCAAGAACGTATCGTGTTTTATCTTAACCCAAATTCACTTTATTCTTGCATTAAGTCTACCTTTTTATTATTTCAAAAAATATTACATATTATCCTATCACATGATGTATCTCACATAACTAAGTTCTCAGCCGTTTTCCGATGAATTTAGGAACAACTTACGGCCTATAGGCCATAGGGGCTGTTAAAGGGAATAGTTCACCTAAAAAAAAATGAGAAAAAGCTCAGAAATGATGAAGAGAAGCAAGAATTTAAGTATCATATTAC
>VOPJ01005445.1:0-27945 GCA_014673585.1 Semibalanus balanoides | reverse complement strand
AACCGAACAGCCCAAGATCGTGGGTGCAAAATACAACATCTCAACTAATACAGCTACTCAAATGTACTTTAAGGTAGTGAATCTCAGTGTTAAAGATATGAGTACCCTTTTCGGAGATTTGAATTACCAATTACGTCCTGTTGCGAGACCACATTTCTAAAATACAAGCTATGCGGTACAGCATAACTCCAGGCGTTGACTACTAGCGCCATCTAGGGACAATAATATAAGAAGACATGCGTGCTGTTGCTCCTGATCTAAAGCAGTGGTTCTTAGCGTAAATGTATCAATACGTAAATCGTAACACTAAGCTGAGTTTCATTTAGCATGAATTGTCTTTGACGCTCTTTGCAATATTATGGTGACAATGAAAGACAAACTAGGATAAATGTAGGGTAGTGGAATGCGCATTACGTGCAAGCAAGCAAGCACACCAGCTTGAATTTATAATTTTGCTGCTCAATCACCATCATCCCCGTACTAAGCACTTACTACCTCAAGCTGGTTAAGTATCCCGTATTTGAGGATTACTGGCTTAACCCTCGCCCGTGCAGCGTCCAATGCCTGTGTGACCGTACAGAGGCGTTTTCTACTAGAGCTATCTACTTACTACTAGCGTTGGTGCTTCCCCTTGGCGTTTCGCCCCTAGTTGAGCTAGAGCTTCGATTCAAAACGAGTAAGGCTCGTTTTGATTGTGACGAGAGGTTGATGAAGTTGATTGTGACGAGAGGATGCCATTGACACATGATTTTTATGTCTTGGGTCGTTAGGTGACCTCTGAGGTCATGCCAATGGCTCAAATGTCATCAAATCGTAAATGTGTAGAAATTGAATACTTATCTAGCCATAATCGTGAATGAGCATCTCATTATGCTTAATGTGTGCCAAATTTGAAATCAGCGTACACAAATGTCATAAAACAGACAAAGTCCAAAACGGTCATGTCAGGCCATCTTAGGTCAGTGACTTCGGTTGACTTGTGGAAGAGCATGATCTCAGTGGAACATAAAACTATATAAAGTGAAAATCCCAGGTTTGAAATCAGCCTCACAAAATTGTCCTAGAAACGGCCAAAGGCTAAATAAGTCATCGGAGGTCATCGAAGGTCAGTGACCTTGTTTGACCTCTGAAAAGGGTAAAAAAGGTCAAAATCTCAGTGGAAACCACAACTGTCACCTGGAAACGCCTGTGCATGTGCGCAACAAACACTCTTAACTGCACAAATTACAAGGATCGATACTACGGGACGCCAGTTGCGTCTGACATGACCTTGAAAAGCAGGTCATAGGCTACAGGTCATGGAAGTCAGAAGTTCAATTTTTTTAGAGTACATATATGCCAAGTTGTTTAAAAGTACGGTACTGAACATGTAATGGTAATCAGATGCTATTTACGCGAGTTATTCTTTCAAAGCCGGGCTGGGTGGCATCCCCTGCACTGGTGAGGGTTAATACATGGTTTGTTTTTCCCCAGTTATGGTTGAACGTTGAGCTTAGCTACCTTAAACTTATATATTAAATATCCACGATGTTTGCATGTTAATGTCTTTGTATGGGGTTTTACTTAAAGCAATACACATTATTATATATATTTAACTGCTTCGTACTGTTATAACTGTATAATTATCATTCATAATTTACAATTGTTTTAATTTAATCTCCGATCAAATTTATTTTACCCTTTCTTCCCTGCTTCATTTTGCCGCATTTATACTGTAGAAAGTTAGCCTACATCATACAATGCATGATTTGGGCATGCCTATGAACAAGTACAATACGCTTGTTGTAACATTGCTGGAGCTAACCACCCATAGCTGGTCCACTAGCTGGTCCCAAACTAACCTCTTAGCCGCTCCCGTTCTCTGGACTCACCAGCCATCAACATCCGACCGTGAACGAGAGATCCCTCTCCTCCCCCACCCCACGCCACTCCTCCCCCACCCCACGCCACTCCTCCCCCACCCCACGCCTCTCCTCCCCCACCCCACGTCACGTCCTGCACTCGGCAGCTGACCGTATACCTAATTACCTACTGAGTGTGCCGCCTCCGACCATTATTGTCCGGCGCCGCTGTCGAACTACCGATACCGGCCTACGGTGTGCCGCTCCGACAATGACGCCGGTCAAAGGTCACGTCTTCAGTTATCACTCGGCCGGCCCGGAACCGTCATCCCCGTGGCGGTGCCAGTGGCGGCGGTGGCGGGGGTGGCGGTGCCGGTGGCGGCAGTGGCGGGGGTGGCGGTGCCGGTGGTGACGCCGCATAACGTCACTAGAGCCGAGGCAGACCGAACGAGGAGCATTCATGAGTTGGTATGGCGTCGTGCGACCGGGCACTCCGCCTCCGCTGGGTTTTAGAATATGCAAAGTTGGTGGCCGGTGGGCAAATGGCTCCGCAATGTGATTGGAAATGTCATGTTGGCGCACTCTCTGGGGAGTGCCAATACACGACCGCAGAAATGTATCCGCCGATGTCCCAGCAGAGGGAGAGAGAGAGAGAGAGAGAGAGAGAGAGAGAGAGAGAGAGAGAGAGAGAGAGAGAGAGAGAAGAAGAGAGAGAGAGAGAAGAGAGAGAGAGAGAGAGAGTGAGAGAAGTAGAGAGAGAGAAGAGGAGAGAGAGAGAGAGAGAGAGAGAGAGATGAGTAGAGAGAGATGAGAGAAGAAGAGCGAGAGAGAGACGAGAGAGAGAGAGAGAGAGAGACAAGATTACCGACAACCCACTGAACTTCTGACCACGGTCCGCTGTAACTGAACTATTCCATCTAAACCCACTATACCAAGCTACAACTGTACAAAATACATACCACCCACTATATCGTATTATCGAGCTTCTCTGTAACCTGAGCTTCTTGAGTATTACCGCATGATTGTTGCGATACCTATTTTGTCTGGACGTGGAAGAGATGGATTTTGTGTGATTGTGACTTGAAAACGTATGTATCTTTTATCCAACCTACAGTACGTTTTTGTAGTTTAATATGTTATTAATCGTTATTTTCAGTACCATCTTGCATCACATATTGATGTTCGATTTAATACATTCATCGCGTATAAGGCATCGCTAGCCTCAGACAATAAAGGTGTATATTTGTCAGGGGCAGTTCTCCCAGGAGGGTAAGGTAAAGTAATGCCTATCCAGTTCGGTAGCCTTCTTGCGATACCGATTTATATCTTCCCTTCTTTTCATTTAATTTGTTCTTATTAGTTAATATGGTTTTCTGCAATCGGAATGGGCCTATCTTGGAACAATTTTCCAAATTTGCCAATACAATTTCATTCGAAATAATAACTTAAACGCCTTGCCTACCTTGCCTTCCTAGCCTTGCTTGCCTACCTAGTCTCAGGGAACAGCGCCTCTCCTAATATTGGTTTATCTTTATGGCTTTCACACTGTGCAATGACGTATCATTCATCGCAAGCGACAATAAGACTTTGCCACATTAGTTAACTTAGTAGAATATCTCCTGTTCTTAGGCTTTTACAATATCCCCTGCTCGTGGCAATATGCTCCATATTTGGTTAGTGGATAGTTGTAATCATAGCCAGTAGCCACGCTCTGGTTACAATCTAATGCAGCGGTCAAGTGTTGAGAGAAGGTGTAGGCATACTTGGGTAGTGGGCACTGGGCACCTATTCGTCGGTGGCGGTGCAGAAGAAAAGTTAAGTCAAGGGTGTGACTTGAAACTGAAAGGCAAGACAAATAAACAATATTTCGCCCAGAAACGCCAATAAATATGTTTATTTTAGTCACTATTCATTTGCTAATATCTTGATAGTTATATGTTTTTATTTACAATTAGGTATAGTTCATATTTGTTGTATGTACCAGCATTGTACAAAGAACAATAGCAGTGATTCATAATGAATCCTGAAATCCTATTATTGTCTGTAAACAACTTCGGTGGATGAAGACCAAAGGCATAAACGGAACTAGAGTAGACGCTGCTTATAGTGTCCACCGGTGAAAAAGTCCAGCCGCTTATGACACCCAAGTTGGCCCGGTACAAAGTTTTCTGTATGTACAAAGGTATAGGCAGAAACTCCGCTTATAATGCCTATACTTTGGTTAAAACGCCCAGTTCAGCGCGCGCTAAGTCATAGTAGCTCTGCACCACAAGAGGCAGAGAAATACCATGCCGCTCTAAAAAGTGAAGAGGCGAGAAGTGGTTCAAAGCTCCGAGTATGTGAGGACGTAACCTGTCGCCCGAACCCCTTGAATGCTTTTGAGATGCGGGCCGATGGTTTTTCGGCTTCGCACAGGCCTTGAAAGGAAATAGTTCGAGTCACATGCAGGGGTTCGCAGTTCGCAAATGACGTGCACCGAATTGTCTGCGTGAATAAAGATGTGAGGCAGCTACGATAATTTTTTTGTTTAATCTACAGAGTGAACATCCTCCTTAGATCTATATTGTTGTTACCTCCGGAGACATCTCAGATGTTATTGTGTATTGGTTCCTTATGTTGGCAGATTAGGAGCTTCCGATATAGCGCCCTCTATGGTATGAGCACAGAAAATGCTAGGTCGAAGGTGGCGTTATAAGCTGTGCTACTTTATAACTAAAATGGTATACAAATTCATATGGAGTTTTGAATAGGGAGTTCACACATTTTGTTATAATTTGAAACAGATCTTGAATTGGGAGTCCTTTTGAAAGCGACTAAAACATTCCCGGGTGAAATTACTGTTGAACGCTATGGCAAGGCTCGGCTGTGGCCAGCATTGCAGTCTCTACTCAATGAGCGGTCTTATGCACACAGAAGTCAAAACAATGCGGCTGGCGAGTTCCGTCTCGATAAATGTACACACCGATCATATTCAGAATCTGGTCACTAGCACCTCCGGAGCAGGATAAGCATACAAAATATATATCAAAGGCATTGAGCGAGCTGCGAAGTCGACTCAGGCACTGTTTGTTGACACGAGAGATAAAAGGCCGTTAGACAGACTTTGCGGTTATGAGAGTATTATTTCAGCCGCGTATGATACCTTTAATGCAAAACTAAGTTTCTGGATGGCTGGCGAGGCTCGGTAGCTGGTAACGTACCATTTTTTATGAGGTAAAATGCCGTTGATAGGTATATAGTAGGTATATACTGCTGCGTACACTAAATATGTCGCCATAGGAGGAAGTTAATCCGCCGAAGGCATTACGGTTTTTTGAAGTGCTTATTGACTGGTTATAAAAATGCGATTCCGATAAATGTTTCATGTGTGAATTGTAATCTATTGAATACTTGCTTGTTTAAAATTCTGTGGAAAACATCCAATTCATTTAAAAAAAGTCGAAAACACAAAAAGGTCGCAGACTGGGGTAAAACTAAACAACAGATTTCAATGCGCTTCAGCTTTAACTATGAATATAACCTTTGGCATGTTATTATAGCCGTTTAAATGTTTATATGCCAAATATGATCAATTTACAATATATTTTGGTATCTTCTGTCAATTCTATGTAATAACTCCATTTTTGTGGAAAAGGTAAATATTTTTCTGTAAGGACACCAACGTTTGCAGAGATGTGACCTTTGATGACCTAAATATAGACCTGACATAAAAATAACATGAGTACTTTGATAGAGTTTGTCTCGAACTATCTAACGCTTTTTTATTTTCGCTACGTATCGTGTTTCTTATTTACCTCCGTCGTTTCGAAGTTGGCGTGGACCCCCGCCTGCATCAGTGCGTGGATTAAAGGGACATAAGGGCCAGTTTTCACAAAAATTGAGTTAGCACTTAAAATTGGGAGGGAATACAAACTTAAATGTAAATCCATTCACATAAAACATTTCAATGTATTAAACCAAGGTTATTTCGATGTGAAAAGGCTTAAACGTGCCACGCTGAAAACAACGATATCGGGAAGTACTTGCATTATTTTATGGTACTCAGATGCTTTTCCAGCTAGTGTTTAATATTTATTTGAATATAGTTGCCATATAACCCAAATAAAAATGACTGCTAATAATTGAATATGACCTTTATAACATTACTATGACATTGTTTTTATCTCAAATATCAATTTTTATATTGATAAGCGTTGCTCGAAAATCGCTCTTCACTTTGTTCGCCGATACCTTTGGTATTTTTTTTTAAAGAAAAAAGAACGTATTTTTAAGTTCCCTTATTACTAATGCATCAGTGTTGCTTTTAGTATGTGCATATAAGGTGCACAAAAATGTTGAGTTTACTTAGTTTGTTTGGCTGACATTGGTCACTTGACTCCACTTCTTTTTATCACTTCAATTTAAGGGTACACAAATTGCTCTTCACTTTGATTGCCCATACACATGGTGTTTTGTAGAACCGATCTAAGTTATTGTCACTGCTCCACGTTCCACAAATTAAAGCAAAAGCAACACACATGTCGCGCTTCCATTAGTGAAGGTGAAACACTGGCCATAAAAAATATGTTCCTGCCTGTTTTTAAATTGTCCAGAATTTAGATTGTGAAATATACAAGTTGTTATTTCACTTTTAAATTAAGACTCGATCAATGTAATACCAAACATGCTGCATAAGATAATGCAGAAAATAAATCAAAATGACAATGTTTTCCTGAAATCATATCGCATATAAGTACCAACTTTAAACAGCAAACAAGGTCAGGCTGCAAACCTAGATGAGTTGAAGAAGTAGATCAATGCTACTAAAAAATAATATTTTAGGCTGTCAAAACAACTAAGCCCCGCACAACAAAACCCCTTAGGATTTTAAAAATATTTCAGCTGCGCTATTCTTGTGGCTAGAAGTATGTCGTTTTGCCATTTTTGCCAAATTGACAAACTTAGGTAACTTGTGTCGTCTGATAATAACTTCTTCTTCAGTTTTATAGCTATTAGCTTCTTTAAGTCCCTGTACCGAAAACGAATTGCCATGATCATCATCCTTATACAGCACTAGCGGAATCCTATCCCGTGGTCCACCGATCGTTCTGGGTTTTATGGCTTATATAAAACGCTGAATAAGGCATAAGCACAGAAACAATAAAACCAGTTGTGAAATCAGAATAAAACACCTTGAGCTTTTCAATGAGACCTTCAATTCCATCCCATGGAAAACCCTTCCTTAGTTAAAAGGAAACGTTTTTCAAACCTCAGCAGTCCGTGATCGACCAAGATCACGGCCCGCGGGACGTGACCTATGCTTCACGGGTATCCACATGCCGATTGTGGTGTGTATCAGCACGAATGACTGTTGTCAAAGACCAAAGCCATAATGGCAGGGCCATAAAGGTCTATAAAGCCACTATCTCCTTCACAAAGTGTTGATACTGGTTCTGAGAATACAAATAGGTTTGTTTAGTGGCCTGTGGAAATCCTGCTGGTCACAGCAAACCAAGTTACATGGGCGTAGGAACGTCACGAAGTGTTTGTGTGTGTGTGTGTGTGTGGGGGGGGGGGGCAGTGCAACTTTGATCGTGTCTTGAGAGAAACCAAACCCCCTATTTATGATTTGTATGCAGATTTGATCTTCTCTTGCCTTAGCAAACCGTTTATCACTATTTTCCTTATTAAGCAAAGGAAAAGCCTTTAGAAAAAACATATAGGAATGTGGGTGGGCCATGGGCCCCGCCTCCTGTTCCTACACCTATGTCACGTCACGTCCGACGTGCGTACGTACCTGTGCAGCTGAGGCAGCGGGGAGACGTGTACTGCGGTCCGGGACCTGGCTCCAAATACGGTACAGTGGTGGCAGACCGCAGCCTGAAATCGGGCCCGACCCGGCGCCGCTCCGCCGCACTAGCCAATGGCGAGCCGGCGTGGGCAGGTCGGTAGCCAATCACAGGGCCGCTCCGCTGAGGTGTGTCCGAGGGTCCACATCACCGGCAATTAGTCCACCTCCGCGATCTTGCGACACTGTCCGTCTGCTGTCACCAGTCACTAATCTCCCTGCCCATTGGAGGCGTCCAACGCAACACACTTTATCTCTATACTTGGCATAGTAATTTTCTGAAATTCATTATGTTACTGGGAGATGTACGTTTATCAGCTATGTAATGCAATTAACGTGTGTTAACATTTCAATAAGATACATCATCTGCATCCGAATAGCATCATGCGCCATCGCAAAACAACAGCTTTGGTAATGGCGTACACTAGGTATAGGTAGGTATATAATACTTGTATGGTTAGAACTCACCGAAAAATTAAATATATTCAGAGAACATACTTTGCCCATTTACTTAGCTTTAGTTCTTCTCGGCACACTCAACTTGGCCCTCTCATGATCGTCAGCGTCTCATCTCTTTCTCTCGTCTCATGCCCCCGGTCCCGTCAGCCGGCTTCCATCAACGGAACTGGCTCTGCCATAACAGCGTCGTGCACCGCCCTGTCACGTACTGATGTCCAGGCGCGCCACTCAGTGAACTTTTCAAAACGGCATAGTGGCATCAAGAGCAGAGTGCACGTTTTCCCAGCATCCGCCCTTTGAGCTGATTTTACTATTTCGGGTGTGATTCCAGTACTCGAAAAGTATGTTTAAACACTTCGTTTTGTAAAAAATTGCAAGAACGTGTCTCGAACCTTAAAATAGAGCTTTCAATTAGGTACTAATAACATCGAAATTAACCGCCGAGTATCCGCTTCCTTTTACTTACATGCACCATTCGCACAAATAATGCGTTAATCAAACGTCTCTAGCTGTGTGCACAAGAGATCACACCAAGCACACATCCCATCCCATAAACATTGAACAGTTGCAGATCACACCGTGAAGGTTGGAGCTCAGCCGCCTGCCTGGGAGGTATGTAGACTGTACCGCCATGCTTCACTGGAGGCCTAGACTGTGCCGCCATGCTGTTCTGCGAGGCGGAGCAGTATCTGAAACTCAGCAGCTGCGCTGATAAAAAGCGACCAAGCCAGAAATCATCAGCAATAGATAATCCAGTGAGCATTGTATCACTAATTTAAAGTCCAATACAAGGTATACAATTTTGATTTTATTAGACCAAACTATTCCGTCCCTTGAGTAGGTATACAAAATGAAAATTACCTTTCCTCGTCGTAAATACAAAGTTCAAGGCAAAATATTATATTAGGTTAGGGTAAATTTTCGGCCACAGGCCAATGCCAGACCCATTACAGCAATACTGAGAAACAGTTTTTACTAAGGAAAGTTTTTAACCCGGCATTGACTGGGGTCTTGTATGAACACCATTGACAGGGGGGGGGGGGCGTTAAAACGCCCTCCTGGTTATCTTCCGAACCAATGATCGTAGCGAGACGAACAAGACAGCATTCGAAATAGGCAATAGCTTAATAACGCAAATATACAGCACGCTCGAAAATTTTCAAACTGAGGTCACATGTTAGGTCAGAGTCCAGTCAAAGGGCAAAATCGAGGTATTTTAGTTTGTGGGCTATACTTTCAATCCAAAGACCAAAGCCTTTGATTGCGACCATGATCATCTTTCAAATGTATGATACACATCCCGCATCAGCTAAAGTGATATTTTTGGCAAAGATCAAGGTAAGGGTTAGGGAAAAATAGTCACTTTACACAAAATATACCTAAACTAAAGTCATGCAACACATGTTCTTCAACACATCTTAAGTACTGGTAACTCATGACGTCATATTTTGAAATTGCACATGGTAGTTGTTCACATATGGCTCTCTGTTATATATTCCGTTTTGTTATATCTTAAGAAAATTACGTTTTTGTGTTTTTTATCAAGTATGTTGGGGGGGGGTCAACAGGATTTCCATAAGGGGGCAAGTCAGTGGTGTAATCAAATTTCGTTCCTCAGCCATCCGGCCCATATGTTGTTGGCTACGGGGGGTAGGGTCAGGTCATCAGAAAATCACATTTTACCTAGTGTATTTTGTTTTGCTCAGGGGACCATGGCCCCGTGCTTCCCTCTCCTTTTATACGTCCCTCTACCAGACATATGTGCGAATCACAAAAATGGACCCAGCTTAAAAGCTTGATCTGAGATAATATAATCAGCTTATAAATTTCGAAGATTCACTGGGATCGGGACCACAGATACTAAACAATTTGCAAGAGGTTCGTTGGAATCCCATTAGTAAAAATATGATATTTAGTGTGGAGGGGCAAACCTCTGGACGTGATCAATAAAAAACTATCCCCATTTTTCCCGACCTCAAAATCTCCTTGGATCTGTATCGATCTCAGGGGTCCCCAATCGGAGGTTGGGGTAAGTTGCCCGTTTGCCCCCCCCCCCGTAGCGACGCCACTTAACTCGTGTGTAGTGTTGTCACTAAATTCGCTATATCTAAAAAAAATCTGAACTAAATTTCTTCATTTTCGCACAGAAGCTACTAAGAAGAAGATACACAGAAGCACAGCACATTAATGCATGAGAAGACACTCAAAGTTTTACGTTGATAGTTTCAATCGTTTTTGAGTTATTACGAAAGGTATTCAGGATGAGTTAAAAGCCCCCCCCCCCCCAGTCAATGCCGGTTTAAGTCAGCTATCAGTGCATAACCAAGCAATCGAAATCTAATGAGATTTTAAAATTATGTGATAACTTTGGGGGATTTTTCCCCCAAACCACCCGTTCTGGATCCGCCTTTGACACTGAGCCGTCTGCTGCGAGCAGCTGTCGCCTAGCGGTGGCCAGCCCTCCTGTCCGCTCCTGTGGGCAGCTCCGTATGCAGCTCGCCTTCTCCGCGGCTATTCATCCATCGTCGCCCCACGCCGGTCACAGCCAGCGATCGCCGCCCCGGCTACCGCACACGGCCTCACGGCACAGCACCAAAATAGACCCGGCACATTTCGAAAACTTCGAGACCAGAACCATTACAATCTTGATCGCGTTTCGGAGCTGCAAAAGGAAAAGAAAAGCAAGGACAGTTGAATAGTTAACTAGCACGTGATTATAAAATTAGAAACGTGGTTGAGCTAAGCACTTGTAAGGCCGGTCGGCTTTGCCTTCTTCCTCCCAGAAGGAAGAGACTGCTGTATTCCACGCCGGCAGACAGCAAACATCTGCTCAAGAGGTCCATTGATTTAACGACAACACAAGTGGGTTAGTTTTGTTATTGTGTAATACAATATTGCATTCCGTGCGAAAGCTTTTTGTGACACGCTGCAGTGATTTAAGCTGCAGTTGACTGGACTGTGGACATTGGACATGCAAGGACAATGGGGTGGGGACAATTTTGTAAGGTACCAATATTTGGGGTTAATAAAAACAAGGATAATTTTTCATAATGTAAATTTCAACAAAAAATCACACAAATTTGAAATGAGCTCAGAAATGATTAAAAACTATAGCAATTAAGCTCATGTCCTTGTAGTTGTGTCGTCACAAAAACACAAAAACATGACAAAAAATGACGCTGATGCGACATCTTCTGCGCGGCAGTATAAAGCTATGGTATTATTTGCAGCGAGTCTTTCTTTTCGCCACAAATGTTTAAATCCCATTCAATATCCACTATGTATATACAATAATAATATACAAGTATATTCAAACAGGGCGCTTATTTCTGGGGATTCGCATTAATTCGCAAAAGACCATCTACTAGGTACCACCATGCGACGATATTTGCTGAGAGTTGTTGTACAGCTTCGTTGGCAAATACGGCAAAATGGTATAAGATCTTGATATAGTTTTGTGCTTTATTTCCACCACTGAATCCAATTAAATGGCAATAATCAACTCTAAGATTGTGTAAATGTTGTACTGAAACGATTCATCCATGCGGAATTAGAACGAAATAACATTAATAAATCCCTTTCATTATTTTCACTGTTAGCTGTTTGGGGGATGGAGTTGACCAAACAACAACTGGCGGCTCATGATCGCACTGTCGGACAGTGGCTATGGGATGTCGAGACTGACGAGCATTAATATGGGCGACACTTAAGGCCATGTCGAGGCCTCCTATTGAGTCCCACTCCATTTTAGGAGTCATCTGTGTCTCACTTCCCGCCTGTTCAAGTGGGCAAGGTGAGAACGACCCAGTGGCGGCTCGGTCATAGGAGGCAACTGAGGCCGGGCCTCACCAGTCATTTTTGAGAAAGACGCGGATAATACATTTTTAAATAGCAAAGTAATGTGTTTTTCTCATTCACTTATAATTCACGTCATGTTACATGAATATTATTAATATGAACTAATAAGTACCAACACAATTTTCAAGCCGCTCCGCCCACCAGTGTGACCGGTCTGTTTTAAACCTAAAAACCGGTAGTTATCGAAAACCATGGCCAGCTATGAGGCCCGCCGGCCGGCGCCACGGGCAACTCCCACCCGCTTACTACAAGCTCACCGCGCAGGCACCAGCGATAACGACCGTGGGCAACCGACGATGGCCGCGTCTATGGCCTGGCAATGGAAGTCGTTGGGGCCCGAAACTGTTGGGCCTCTAAAGCGATTTATTCATAAGAGTCGCAGCGACGCAGAATTTAAAAGTCTAATGAATAAGGGTGACTACTGATCTATTTATTTATAATACACATATTTGATATAATTTCAAATAAATCGATCATCACAAATGTGTCAAAGATGTCTTTTAAAATCGCCTTTCTGGCGCACCCGATCAATCCGCTATCAACCGATAGAAGATCGCCGCCGCGCTCCGCAAGACCGCGGCCGGAGTAGAGCGAAGAGGCAAATATAATGTGTGATACCCGGCAGCCACACGGTATCATGGTTACGACTGCTTCTATTGACCAGATTCGTTGCTGGGACGTAACGACCACAGTTTTCTAAACACTGGAGCATCCACGGCTCCGATTCAATCGTTCTGCGTATATAAAATAAGACGCATGTAATGCATCTTACGCAACTAAAGATGTTTAACATTTGTAAATGCCTTATTCTATAACCGTTTTTACACTCTTGATTGTTCTGGATCTTCCAGGGGGCCAATTTTTTTGTTTATTCCGGCTCTTTTTGATTCTCTACTCGCTAAAAATTTCGAATCTGGGGGTTCATGGCGGGTGGGCGGAACCCCCCAAATTTTTTTAAAACAGCATCCACAAGTCTTGCGCGCCAGTAGTCTCGCCATGACTGATGAGCGACCGCGCGACAAACGCCTGACCAGGGCCCCGACACGCCTTCTGAGGCCGGCGCCGCATTGCGCGATACTTAGTGCAAATCCTGCGTTCCAAGATGGTCCATTTTCGAATGCAATTACAACGTGGCGTGTGATGCCAATTCTCGTCCTCGTCGCAGATATCGATGCATTGTCCGCAGCAATGGTCGTGGTGGCCTTGCTTCGTGAGCTGTGACGCCGTGTTAGTTGATAACTGCCGGTCTGTGAAGTGTTGAACTGTGACTGTTGGTGATATCTGGACGCTGTTATTCCACTGGACTTTGAACAGATGACTGAAGGGCCTATGATTTGATATTATATCTGAGTTCTAAAGCGGAAGTCCTTGGTCCAAAGTATTCGAGAACGGATTAGATAAGAAAAAACCCCTGACCGACGGATTCCTACAGGTCAAGTGTTCTCTATTTAAGCCAAATTCAGCCATCACCGGTAACAAATTTTTCCCGTTTCCATACAAGGGACTCTATTACTGGTTTTTCCAGAATAGATTGAGTTACATAGTAAACGTACTTAATCAAGGGGCAGAAGGGCCCACGGTTACCAGTTACCACATTTTTTTCGGAAAATGACATCTTTCTTACGTTAAGGACGTTTCAACAGTGCTCGGTGATGCCACCGCGTTACTTTTTGTGTATTCGCGTGAGGGTATAGACAGCCGTCCTCTGTCTACGCCCGAGAACCACCCGGAACCAAGGATAGAGATATTAAAAAGTGGTGGACAGATTAAATCCCGATCAAGTACTCGTTTCAGATTCAAGTCTTCAAAAAAGTCAAAGTTAAACGGCTGATAATTTGCTGAAATAATGGATTAAATAGCAACGAGGTCACTCTTTCATATGTCTTAAACGTGTTTTTAAGCATCATACAACTGCAAAGAAGTGCATTTCCTTTCAGACGGAAACCTCGGTCATTCAAATCCCTTTAATTTCTCGGTTGACATGGGGCCTCAGGTACTTTTGAGGGGCCACGAGCGCCACTGAGAACGACAAGAGCAACCACGGGGCGCAGTCAGCTTTGCTGAGCAGTCTCTACGCACCGCCATGCTGATGCTCCGCAGAAATCGTGAAACCAGCATTACCGACCAATCGGCGACGGGGCTGGTCCGTCGCTGATTTGGTCGACGGCATCTGATGACTTCCATTGAACATGCCGACTTAAACTACAATAAAATGAATGCTCTACCCGCTGCGCGAGACAATGATGCGGACACTGCTGATGCTCAGAAACTATGAGCATCGATCTGAGTTCATATTTTTTCACGATTCGATTTCCGGCGTGGGTCCAAAATAGGTTCTTGTTATTTTATACCGATTGTATCATCTTTTAAGCGAACCAAATATCGAAAACCAATAAAATCGATTTTGATCTAAATTTGGTCACTTAAACTCACTAATATGAATAAAACTCAGGACGACACTTGACTTTGGAACAAGTTGGGTTGAAATGGTGAAGAAATAACCAGATCGGTCAATAGTTTCTGAGCGATCAGCAGTGTCCGTCATGTCCCCTGCAACGGCTTAAGTCGCAATTCCAAGCGCACTCAGAAAATGCGCCATAATTCTGTTCGCATGTTGTTATGGCCATCTCGTTAAGCACCTGTACGGTTTATTTGTATTGCTGTATGTGTTTGAAATGTTCTTTTAAAATGCATTTGATGCATATTTTCTATATGGGTTTAACAAATCTTGCTAAAAGATTTTTGAAAGCTTTTCATTTACTGATTCATGAAAGTATTTTTTGTTATGCGCTAAAGATGCTAATTGTCGAAGGAAAATAAGTTTTATTGTTTTTTTTCTGTATTTTTTGTACATGTACAGCGAAAAAATATAAAAAACAAAGATTTCCACGCTGTATAATGAATATTCTATAAGAAGCATTTTCACGCATTTTTTATATGGGTTCAGAACAATGGTGAATGTTTTAGTGTTACCATAAAATGCAAATGAGGTTTTAAAAAAATGGTCTAATAGTCATGCGCGCAAGGTCTAGTTACTGGACATGAGCATGATCTTGTTTTGTGCAATGGTGGTTAAAGCATGAACCAATTCCTTGATTTGAACGGCGACTTATCAACTTAAGTGGATTTATTTTTGATAAAAGTATGATATTCACACAATCGTGTGTAATTCTTAGTCAATGGATAGCCATGAAATTGTATAAAAATATGTTAATATTGTCATCACGTCTTCTGAGTTGTGTTCGACTTGCCCACAGGGTCTAGCTGGGTTATCAACTTTATATTTTCAGAAGTAGGCACTAATCAAATATGTAAATGTTTTTGTTATTAAATATAAAAAACAAATTGTCACGTAAGTTTGATGAAGATCTGTAGTGTCATACTTTTATTAGTATCTAGAATATCGGCTGGCGCAACGTGAACCCATAGACCCCATGTTGAAGGAATTTCTCTGCGCTACCTAGTATTTTATCTACCGTGAGAGCAACGTGCCAGTGGGGCTCAGGTGGCCCAAAAGTCATAGGTAGGTATCGCTGGCCCATACTGGTTGCTATCACACGAACCACTTCATGGCAGCAAGTCCTACTCTCTTTGAACTTTTTACTTCATGTGTAGGGCTTCATCTTCTTCTTGCCGAACGATGCTAGGTGCCCACTGTTATTGTTTTATCCGTCTCCTTCTTGAAAGCTTGAAGAATGACAGAAAGGTGGGTAGATACGTATTTCATGGTGGTTACAAAGATGCTAAATAATATCTTTAATAATATAATATTCCTTGTTACGACAAAATGCAAAGACACTCAAAAGATTTCAACTATTCAATCATCTGATAATAAAAAACTGCGTCTTGGAATTTTGTTAGGGTCTAAAAAAGAAGTTATTTGCACGAGGCAAAACTTGGATATGTCCTCTGGGCGCAAAGATGACATACCCTTCAACATACAAGTGAAATTAAAGCAAACCTACAATGCAACACGGATACAAGTAATTTAATTGTATTGAATTGAATTGTAGTAATTGTAATTGTACAAGTAATTGAATTAACACATACAATGTGAGACTTCACAGCTTTATTTGCTTTCTGCGCCAGCGAGCAGTCGTTTCGCTTCTGTTTTACGTGGTGCCATATTATTGGTCGCTAGACAGTTACGTCATAGTGCCCGCCTTACGTGGACATACTATTGGTCGATAGGCAGTGGTGTCATAGTGGTCGCCGAGTTTATATCCACAGAAGGGATGACACCCCCTGAACTCGTATCAGATCTAATTTTCGTGACGTCACGAAAACACATCAAGAACGTTACAAAAAATAAAACAAGTCAAGACGAAGTTTTATGACGGAAAGCGGTCTAAGATGGGTGTACAAAATATATGAAAAAATAGAAAAAATATGGTGATTTTTTAAGCGTAAAAACCCAATACCAGTCCCGCACCCCATTCATGCAATGCTCCTAAGCTACAGTGCACATGACAGCACTTCGACATTGAATATGCGTGAATTATAATGCGACTATTGTTATCGGTTCCTCTTAGCTGGTGTCTCGCTGCCCATTTGGTTCTTTAGTGCACCTTGAACGTGAAGTTAGAGTGCAACGAACAGCGGGACATATGTAAGGATAAATCAACCCTGCATAAGTGGGGTATTGTTTGTGGTTTAACTCTATTCCCTGCGGGGGGAGCAGATTCTGACCTCCGATGTTTTTTTTTTGCTTGCCACGCTCAAACCGTTCGGTCTAGTATATTGTAAGTTTTATAATTTGTATTTAACTAATATAGACGTGCTGTGTCAGAATTTGAACAAAATCCACTCCGCAGAGGCAGTGCCAGGCTTCTGTTTTTGGGAGTCAATCTGTCACAGTTGAATGGTTACGACGGTTACGACGGTTACAAATGCGGTTGTGTGGCGCATGCTTCCTTCGAATTTTGTGGTGTAATAAATGTGTCTGATACATTTTTGCAGCAATATGCATCATAAGTACTGGGTTGGCACATATCTTTGGCTGAGTTGCACTCGGGTACAGAAAATAGGAGGCGGTACTGGTACATTAATTAGCAGGTCTTTTGCATGTAACATCGGTATACATGATTAATCTCAAAGTGCATTTTTACACTACAAAGGTTCAGGGAAAGATGGTTCCAGGCTCTATGTAGTTTTTTGCGGGTCAGTTGTGCTAGCTGTTGCCAATTCTTCCCCACACGCTGTCCTGTGTGCTTCATTGCTTGGATTAGTGTATTCATTCACGCTATCTAAAATGAGCATAAATACGTGAAAATATTATGTGACGTATACAAAGTCAAAACATGCGTTTGTCAACCCTCAAATTAGCAGGTTGATGAAAAGGTGTGTGGCCGATGATGACCTCCCCATTCCCACGTTGTTTGACTGAATCTGCCTATGCGTACCATAATATATTTAACAAATTACAGCAAATATTGGCCAAGTCTGGCGTTCATATCGCCCCAAACAAGCAAAAACAGCACAAATTTGCTATAGGAAATCCTTTCACTTTATATCTCCTGAATACGCGTATGATTTTTATTTAGAACCCTTTCTTTGACATATTAAAGACATGTTCATTGTTCATTGCAAGCTAAAAAAAGTTTGTTTAATGAAAATTGGTCAAACCACATGACCACAATGAACATTCAAAAAGTTTCCCAAAACTCAGTTGTTTGGCCTTTGGCCCTATTCTTGCTAAACAAAATGCAATTTTGGGTCAATAGTCCTTATGGCCAAAATTCTAAAAGATGTTTTCCCTCACCGAAAATTCAGCCGAGCGGTTATCGAGATCTCGGGGGGGGGGGCAGAATCTGGCCCCCGCAGGTGAACGTAATTCTGGCCGCCCCCAGGGAATAGGGTTGAATGAAAAGGTATACATATGGTTTGAATGAAGCATATTCACCATATTTATGCTTGTCCTCACACCAAAGGGAGTGTGCCTACTCACATGGCTCATGTGGACTCGTGGAGTTGTCGACACTGGTCTAAATAACGCATTTTGTATGAATCTAGTCATTATCATTACTTAATTTCTCCAGATTCCCTCTAGTTGCTGATATATTTCAAATTCGCCCAGATCAGTATTGGAATCACAAAATTATCAGTATTCGCCAGAAAGGCTTTTGCTACTAGAAGCACTGCCCTAACGATTACACTGCTAGCATATATCGCTAGCCAATAGAAAACAGCTCGTGCGCGCTGATAGCTGCCGAATAAAGCCTCGGTAGCGATTTTATATTGTTCGTTCGCATGGGAAGTTAATTGTCTTAGGTGCACCATTCTAGATAACATCTTCTTTACTCTGTTCATAGTGACTATCGTTTATGAATATCGAAGCAAAACAATATGCAAAACAGAATATAAGTAGAAATAAAACTAAAGGTGCTCCAGACAATAATTTTATCGCATCCAATAATAAAACCTTACCATAAGACAAATGCATTTGACATTCCAAAAGAGTAAGCACACACATTTAAATCATGTGACGAGATTGGGAAGATATTATTACGTTCAGTCGACCGCTGGAACTTAGCAGACACATCAGCATCAGCCCGCGTCCACCTGCTTCCGTCAGAAACTGAAACACCCCTTATTAGTCGCAACTCTGTTCTTGTCCGGCTTGGTGACGTACGTGTCTTAGTATTATTTTCTCGTTGTATTGATTACAGCCTCGCCCAGAGGAGCTGCCGACTGGAGCTGCTTCAGCTAGGTACATTTCTAGCTCGGGGACCACCCGCGGCTTTTCCGACGTGAGTCGACGGCTGCCTCGTCTCGTCAGAGATCACCCGGGGACCACCGCCGGGGGACGCTGGAGACCGCCAGGGGGAGGGGGCGGCAGAGGGCCGAGGGGTGGAAGGCGGTGGCAGGTCGAAGGTGGCAAGGAGGGGGGGTCGGCGTCGGCTCCCGACACTAATTAGCGGCGTGCGTCAGGCCAGCGTTTGTCTACCCGGCGGCTATCGGTGTGAGTACACGGTGTGAGTGTCACGAGGAGCGGGGGTGCACACGGACACGCCTGCTGCCGGCCGTCAGCCGCTGTGTGTCCGTCCCGTCCCGACAGGCCGGTGACGGGTGGTGAGTCTCGCCCCACAGGCCGGTGACGGGCGGTGACGGCGCGTCGTGTATGCCCCGGCCCGGGCAGTGGGTGTCGGTGTGGTCAGTGTGACGGTACCGACACAGAAGCGTGTTGACGGTCGTGTGGAGAGCGCGATATGACACGGAGACATCAGACAGCGACTCGCCCACTCAGAGATGTTCCACGCTGTAATTGAAGGAGCCTCACCTATACACTGACAGACACTGATGTTGTAGACCGGTACCTGCGGAGTTTATTTGTACATGATTGCTTATGGGACCTCACCACTTGCCCTATACCTATAACATAGCAAAATCCGTCCTATAACCTACTAAGTACTATTGTCTGGTGTTGGGTTGCATACACACGTGGAAATATGTAGGTATACAAACTAACATGTGTTGAGGGCGTGTGCAAACAAAGGTGCTTTTGTTAAGGCTCAAAAAGATGCACTTAACAGAGAAATAGGTATAACTCATATAACTCAACTGCTACCTAGTACCTACTATATGACTCAAAATCAAATACCATGAATGTCCAGGATAGCAAAGACCCCGAATGTCTAGGCGACGCGTTTTACCCGAAGATATCTGCGCATTGCTGCATTGGCATTTAGCTGAGACAAGGGTGCCTCCTGGAAAACCGGACCCATGAGTCACGAGTCTTTGCGTATTTCTGAATTAGATAGACGCTGCACAGCAGCAGGACGTCAAATCCGTTCAGCAGTGGTCGCCGTCCACCCAACGTTCCTATGCTGAGAAACGGACCCCGTGACTACCAACAGCGACAGAATGAAAGCAATGAGCAGCTGTTTGGTGTATACACTGAATGTGTATGCTAATGTATCATACACATGTCAGATGCGCAAGGCAGGCTTCTTGGTGTACCTATCTGCTTCACCATTTTGTGCTCTAAAACGAATACTTACTTCATTTTTGATAGAACCAATAGTAGGTAACATGACACTACATACATATAAGCAGGGGTGGATCCAGGGGGAGCAAAGGGGCCATGCCCCCCAAAAGTCCTTAAACTATGATTCCCCCAACAAAACGGTCTGACAAACGGTCAGCCTCTGCAAATTTATCGTAAAAATTGTCATTGCAACAATCAGAATCCAGCTTTCCACAGTCAAAAACGGAAAAATTGTGCGCCGCTTCGCGGCCTGACACAAGTTTCGCAATTGCCTAATCAAATAAGGAAAATGTGCAAATGAATTGCATTAAGTGCCTGGCAGAGGTTCTCCCAGGCGGTAAATTGTGATCCAAGGGACCAATATTTTGCATCATACCGAGATGTGCAACCAGGAAAAGGGGTTACCTGAGGCTTGGCACCACTCACGGTCTGGTTTCAGTATTACATTAGCCGTTTTCACGATGGCTTATTTTGCGCGAAATGTTTTAAAACATTTTAAAATGTTTTAAAACATTTTCGCGCAAATTATCCATCGTGAAACGGTACTAATTATATTTTTCACGACCTAAAATAAAAAATTCCCCGCCACCTTGCGGTGTTTCATCGGATACCATCGCCATAACGAGCCAATCGTCATCGTTTTCGGTTGGTCGTAACGCTGAATCGAATAAATGACATTTTTAACTCCTTATCCTCTACAAGGCCCACCTTATCCTCTACCTCTACACCGCCTATATTTATAGGGTTTATCAGGCAAACCCATGCAAATTCGCGCCACTTTGCGGCGCTAAATAACATGTAGGTACTACAATGCAGATATAAGTACTCTAACTGGAAAATCCACACTAAAAAATGCTGAAAGGGTTTAAATACACGTAGCAAATGGGGTACATCTTTTTCGTCATTTATGGCCGACTCCCACTCAAAAATTATCGACGACGCCCTTGGGTACAGTTGCAGACGGGCTGACAACGCGCTCCCTACCCCCTTGGTAAACAACTTTTTCGCAGACGGCTGAATGGCCTGCTACCCCCCCGCTCAACAAATTTGTTGAAATATGCCACTGTCTTTGACCCCCCTTCCAAGAAAAAAAAAACACGGCAGATACCAATACTACCATTGAATATAAGCGTTGCGAACTCGATGCGAAAAAAAAACGAAGCATGGCTACTAAGCGTGCCCACTCAGCTCCATTGCTGCCTTAACGGTTCAAAGCTGTCAGAGTTGACAAGGGGGCGTCAAGCCCCCTTTCGCGCTATATAGTTGTTCTCTGAACCAGAAGGTTCTACATTGGAACGTCATAAACCCACTTTTGAAATCACCTGTCGTAATTGATTTATAAATAGTGATTGCTTTTTTAAATATAAAAATGACTTTGCGTCGACAGTCAAGAAAAGCATTTTATGTTTTTCTCCCGTTGGCTTTTATTCTTTTTCTCGCCTCTAACTCTTATTTCCCAATGTCACCTTTGATCCCCGCCACATGCTGGATAAAACTTCCAAACACTTCTGAACCAGACCAACCGAATTACAAATATAAAGTTCCGGAAACAATTTGTCTTCATACATTCCATGAATGCCATGAGCCTCTGCAAATGGTTGCCAGCTCGTGGTGCTCCGTCAGGCGCCGGCCTATTACGGCCGTTAGCCCGCGGAGACGGCCATAAGCAGAGGCTGACATTACGCACAGTCTCGAATGACAATGAGAGGGAGCACTCTGCGCCGCCGGAGACCGGGTACATCAGCATGCCGGCAGACTGGGCGGGCCGGCGGCGCTCGGACCCGGCCGTCGGACCCCGGTCACGCCTCAACTCCCATCAGTTCTCTCTGGGAGCCCATCAGCACGGCACACTGCAGTCCACACAGCAGTCACCGGCCGGCCGGCCGCCGCGCAGCACCGCACATAACAAAACAGAGCGACGACAATATCTCACACTTTTTAACCCGGGCGCCGGATGGCTGCATTAAATTGGTCCATTTGTACAATATTTCATATTGTTTTTTATGGATATATATTTTATCATATGTCTCAGTATGTTTTGCATTAGCTGCGAGCGTTGGCTTAATATTATAATACCCGATGAGGCCGTGTAAATAAAAATTGTCAAGACTGAGGTGCTTTCTTGAATTTCTTGAACGAGGCCGAATGCCGAGGTAAAAAAAAAACAAGAAAGTCGCCAAGGCTTACAATTTATGCCGGCCCAGAGTGGGGTATGATGTTTGCCATATATGCCACGTATGTCATCAATGTGTTTTATATATATGTTTCAATCATGTTGTAATAATGACTAGGTCCTTACCAAAGAACAAAATATTATTTTTTAGTTAGACTTTGACTTTGATAAACTCGAAGAAGCCTTGGAAGCAAGGAAGCAAAGTCGACAAAGCTATTAGAATTCCAGTCAGAATTGTATCACACACACACTGTTTTCACGCGCTCTGGCTACAAACAAAATTTTGCCCTAGGCTTATTTGTTTTACCAAGTTTATACCACACCTCTCCGGTCAATGTATTTTGATATCACCGGATATATGGTAATATATAATACCACACGGGGTCGGGACAATAAATTTTGGGACCGAGGTCCACGTGAGTTATTCCGCCCAGACCTCGAAGGTCGATGGGCCGGGAAACTCTACAACGACCGAGATCCTTAAAGAAATTATATCGGCCTAAGTGTGGTGCTTATTATACTACAGTTTTGAAAACTGTGTGTGCAAACAAAGCTTGGTAAAATGTAATGCCCCGGCGGGCTGAAAGCTTTGACCAATTGAATTAACATTGATTTTCTGCAGGGCTGAATATATAATACGCATGAGGCCGTGTAAATAAATTGTCAAGACCGAGGTACTTTCTGATTTTTGAAACGAGCTGAAGGCCGAGGTCAAAAATCAAGAAAGCACGAGGGTTCTTTGAACATTTATGCCTGGTGTACGAGCCGAATGGTATGAGCTATTTACACACAAATTCATGTCCCCGCATCAGTCATTCAATGGTTTTGAAGATACAATCTCCTATCATGTTTTTAATCATGACTAGGTCCTTCCTAGAGAAAAAATTATCTTTTTATTAATTTTGCTTCGATAAAATTGAAGAGCTTGGAAGCGAAAGTCGAACAAAGGCTTCAGAATTCCAGCATAATTTATATCACACCCACACTGCTTTCACGCGCTTCGGACAACAAATTTGCCCTAGGCTTTTTTGTTTAACCAAAATTGACCACACCTCTCCGGCTCAAGTATTGATATCCCCGGCATATGGCTAATAACAATACCCAACACGGGGGGCCGGGAAAATAAATCTTTGGACGAGGTCGATCTGAATAATTCCGCCAGAGACGAAGGCAGAGGGCGGAAACTCAAAGCACAGACCGACGGTCCCAAAAGTATTATTCCGGGCCCAAGTGTGTATTAATACCTTTATGGCCTAAAATAACCAAATGAAGCAAATATTTCCACCATACCTGGTTTCAACTCGGCGAGAATTTTGAATTAAAAAAAATCAGAAGTTCATTACAGCTCACTCTTTTCGAATAATTACACTCTTTTCCAATCTTTCTTAACTCTAGTTCAATTAATTCACTTTTTCACTCTTTATACTATTTGCACGAGATTTGGGAAACATTTCGGCCCGGGGCAGAAATGTTTTCCCAGATCAAATAACATTGAGCTGAAATGTTATACCGCCTCTCACGTGCTAACGTTAAAGGAATATCTCGGCATATGGTAAAACCTTTTACCACACGCTCGCACTAAATGCTAAAAACATACTGAGACAAATTATAATTATTACAACTGTATAAAGGCAGGGTATATTGGGTTATTCATTATCTGTATGTTGCTCGGGCTTATTTTGTTCACATACTTTTCACTTACGCACAATTCACAACTGATATAAAAACAAATTACTCAGTACACGCTAGCGACACCTTACCTTCACTATGCACAGTAACAGCTCATTGGAAGACTTCAACGTGGGTATTATTTTGTATTAATCGGGTGCAGTTTCTGAGCCCATTGATACGTCCGGGCTGGTTTCGACAACTTTCTCCGCTGTTCTTCATTGTCTGTGGCTAATAACGACTAACGAGGTTAAACCACCGGAACGTATTTTGCCAACGGATGAGCGAGGCAAAAGTCCAACATAAGCGATCGATAAATGTGTGGGTGTACGTTAGTTAATAGTTATGCATGAACATGAGTTGTACGTACTACAAATGGGAGCTATTCTTTCACGGATACTTATATACAAATGTACTAATATTATTTTGAGAATATGTCATTACATGAATTGGAAAACTAACACATTGCTACGTAAGGGTAACCTTATCAAACATTTGTTGTAAAATTTACATGTAATGTGCATGCTCAATAATACTTTTTACATTTATGCAAAACATATATATACCTACATTAATGTAAAGTATACATTTTCATTTACATTTACCAAAGTATAAATTTATGCAAGCCGTATACTTATAAGTGTACGGCGGTAGGTCCAATTTCAGCCGTAACTTGCAACAGAGAGGTGCCCAGGGATATCTTATCGTCGAATCGATGCAGGAGAACTTGGCATTGACTTGACAATGGCTTACCAGCGCATTAGTGAAATGCTTGCCATGCCTTGCTCTTTTCAACTACTTGCAAATGTTCCCCACACGGGCTAGAGTCCAAAGTAACGAACCGGTTGCATCATGTCGGCATTGGGGTGTACTAGCTATGCTCGCATTCAGCATACATAGCGTTAGAGTGCATTGCGGTGGCCATTTTCGTGCTGGCCCTATTGCAGTGCCGAACTAACCACAATACCAGCGGACATGTGCTCAGATCCCGTAAACGGATCCTGGACTCTGATTCCTTGAATCTAAGCCCGAGGTGGACTGAGATTTTACATTCGTCTTCAATATTTGCCTTGAGGGGTTCACTGGGATCCAAAATAGTTAGCACTACTTTGTATAGGAATTAGGAATCCACAGGCATTTAATACCTGACTGCCGCAGTTGTCGATATTGCTATCTGTTTTCACGAAATTTCAAGTCGGAAGAATCTGTTGTTGTTGCGCAAGTCATCCAGTCAAGTCAAGAATCTGTAATGGTGGAACTGTTATTGGTATTTTAAACGGAAACAATCTGCATTTGTATTGATATCCTGCGGAATCCTGTGATGAAGAATGTTTGACGAATGTTTCGTATTTTTTAAAAATAAAAACATATCAAGATTTGTGGGGTAATTCTGCAAAGAGCCAGTCTTATTGTCAGAATTGCAATTGTACATATCAAGCGCAGTTTCCCGGTTTGTGCTATTGGGCTTATGCAGTGATTGTATGTAATTGAGCTGTGAAGATGCACATAGCCTTAATAAAGCCTGAATTATGTTCTGACTTTTATTTGACGTCGCACGTAGCCGGAAACACTCGTGTCCAAATGTCGCAACTCAGTACATAGCGGGTAGCCAACCAACATACGACTGGTTCACTCGCCGTATGCGAGTCGCCGGGTAGCCAACCCGCACACGCCAGGGCGCAATCCTGCACACGGCAAGTAGCCAACCCGCACACGGCAGGTAACCGACCGGCACACAGTGGGTACACTCTCTGCGTGCAGGTTGAGTACATGAGTACCCGCTGGCAGAGGGTTGAAAACGTCTGTGGCTAGGTATGCACGCTGGCAGCGGGCTACCCGCAACTGAAAGTGTCGTATCCCCGCACGCAGCGGGTTGCAAACCCGCATACGACGGGTTCACTCGCCGTGTGCGGGTTGGCAACCCCCCATGTGCGTGTATGTACACCCGTTTCATGCGGATTTTTGCTACCCGCTATGTGCCGATAATGTTACTCGATTCTCACGGGTTAAAATAGGTGGGCGAAAACGTCTGCGTTAGGGGTACCCGCTGGAAGCGGGTTTTAATCGCTGTGCGCGGGTACGAATGTTTTCTATGTACGCTATATGCTCTCTTCACCGTAGCTCGTGCTCAAGAAATGCTCATTTTCTTGGCAGGCACAGATCGTCTCTTTATTATTATTATTATTCAACCACACATGAGTTGGAGCACATTTCTTTCCAAATGTTTCGAGTATCTCGTATGATGGCTTGTTTCGGTTTCCCTGATTCTGGGGATCATCCTGATATATATTTGACCTGAAGTATATTATATGTCCCCGCACAAAATTGAGGGAGGGCAGATCGAGAGGATGGGCGGGCAAAGTATGTCTCGTCTTCGTGCATCACAGGGTTATTAGAGTGTTGTTGCACTTGCAGCCATGCAATCGTGCACGGCTGCACGTGAAGGACTTTCCCCTATCCTGCTTGAGCCACCCCACTGGCGGATCCAGGGGAGGGGTAAATGGGGCCATGGCCCACCCCAAACCGCCTGAAATCGGCGGCGCAAAATTTATACATGTTCTGATGTAGAAGAAAATCTAAGCAGTTCTTCCTAAGGAAAGTTTGTTTGAACTTTTTAATCAGCTATCAATCTATAGGCAAACGAAATCCGATAAGTTTTCAAAATTGTGTGAGACTTTTTGGGATCCCCCAACTACCCGTATCCCCACCCAACCACTGTTCTGGGTCCGCCAGTGAGCCATCATGATCATTACCAACGTCAACGACAATCGACAGCTCACTCGACTTCGTCATCCTTGTTCTATTAACTCCATTTCGTGCAACATCATCAGCCGGGAAAACAAGGCATGCTTGTCCCGCCGACTCTTTTGACATGACCCTTGATTTTGTAATGTGAAAGGTCTCAGGTCAAAGTATATCAAAATGATCTAAAAAATCTGGGAGAACCGAAACTAGTCATAAGAAAAGATACTCGAAAAAACAGCAACGAAACGTATTCCGACTGATCTATGAGCTTGAGAAAACGAGCATTTTTGTGCCTTGCAGAAAACGAACATTTTTGTGCCTTGCAGAAAACGAGCATTTTATGAGCACGTGCTGCAGTGAAAAGTGTATGTATAGCAGCAGTGTTAAGCATGTCGGAGAAAAGATGCCATGAGTTGCTATTCAAAATGGTGAAATGCATTATTGTAGGTATACTGTGCATATTGTTTGACTTATTCTAATTTGAAATGTGATATTTTTCCACCCGGTACTATAACAATTGTATCATTTTACATTTAAAGTTCTGTCAGCTCCAATACCAATTGAGATCATATATCACTTGCATTGTTTGTCATAGAATCCTTTGGATCCGAGAGGCGAGATCCGTTGCTACGTTTCATCCAGGGATACACTGAGATCCAGTACCCTGTTTGCATTAAAGTCTTCAAGGCTTTGTGGTATCCTTGGATGTAGGACGAAGGTGTCATCAAATTTTGTAGATATATCGGATTTGGAATCCACTTCTGGGATCCATGCACACTGCACATGTCTGATGAACACAACACCTGAATAGCCAGAAGTCGTGGAAGTGTGCGAGTTTAGTTTTTGGTATGGTTTCGGTTCTGTTAAGTTATATCGCATGCACCAGCAGCCAGTCTATGGGGCCTCGCCAAATCATCTATCGGTAGTAGCGATGTTTGGTGTGTACAAAAGGCAGCGGCTTTTCATCAGCGCAGGCTTGTGACCTGCGTGGACGGATCTGACCAGCAATGTCACATTCTCGGCTAAATAACCCGGACACAGTGCAGGCTTGTAAATCAAACCAAGTACCTAATGACATAAATTATGACATTAGAATGACACTAGTATTATCATAATGGTGTAACAATAAGGCTAAAAGACAATGCGTTTCTAATTAGAGTATTCTCATTAGTGTTGATAAAATGTGGTCGGTTTCTGTGACAGGGGCATGTTACCGAAGTTTAAAGCTATTTCTCCCATAAAATCCGTAGAAGAACGATGACTTCCACTGGTAATGCACGAGGACGAACAAATATAATATAGATCAGAAGTTTTGAACAGCAACAGTATGTTTAGCCCATTTTAACGACCACTGACCAGTATGAGACTTGTAACCCAATTCGTCACA
>VOPJ01005443.1:0-27950 GCA_014673585.1 Semibalanus balanoides | reverse complement strand
CCCCCCCTGTTGATTTCATAAAGTTCCACCACTGGGACTCTCCGGTCTCTCTAAGCACCAGCCTCCTTCTTAACTTGGTTGCGATTCCAAAACACGCTCGCCAGAGTTGTCTGTGAAAAGTTGTGCCATATTATTTGGCAGCATGAGGGGTTTCTTTGCTACCCAAAATTACTTGATATGACGCCATCAATCAAAATATTATAATTTAACTTTCTATTAAATTTAGCACTGTTAGCGAGAAACAAATGTTATAATCTTGCTCGGCAGCAATTACTTCATATTTAGCACCACAAGCTGCGTACATTTAACAACTTTTAGGAAGATGGCAGTGTCCCTTTAAAGGGAATGCTTCACCTTTCTCAAAGTTTTCAAATGTACGCCGCTTGTGGTGCAAAATATAAAATAATTGCTTCCAAACACGATTATGACATTTTTTCTCGCATACGGTGATTAATTTCATTAAAAGTTAATTTTTAATATTTGAATTGATAACGTCATATCAAGAAATTTCGGAAAGTAGAGGAAACCTTCACGCTGCCAAATCATACGGCACAGTTTTTCAGACTATTCTAGTGACTCGAATACAAACAAATTAGTGTTGATCACAGTGTCTAGGGCCTTGGTTTATCACGGCGTCTCGAAAATATCACGGCGTCATATCATTAGGCCTGTTTTCATAGCATTTGATAAATTATGTTAGCTTTCCACACTTGGAGTGTTTTAATGTTTAGGCAAATGCTGCGGTAATGCGACCAAATAATCGTGTTTTGTTTACAATTTGATCTAAGCTGTGATAATAGGTGCTGTGAGTGAAATACCGTGAAGCAGCCTAAAAGAAGAATAAAAACAGTAAGATGCACCTGCATCCAATAATGCTTTAAACCAGATGTTGGTACTCATGAAGCAAATCAGAATTACAAGTATGACTTTTCATGACTGTACAGTGTACAAAGGCTAGTCCATGGTCAACAACAGTGTTGAGGAGATTGGCGCAAATGCTTGATTTTTATTTTGTATTGAGAGTGTCTTTGTGATGTGCAGCCCCTCATAGTTTTTCATGGCCCTCCTCGCCAGCCCGCAACTTGGGCGAGAAAGTTGGTCGAATCCCAGAGAGAAAATCTGATTTTGTTAAATTTTTATAGTTAATTCAGTGATTTTTGCCAGCTCAGCCTCCAGCCTCCCCTCAACTTTTCTGGAGAAGGTAGCGTCTCGTAGGTAATGTGTGTTGCTAGGCTTTGGGTATTGGTGTTGAGGTGAGATTATGATCCGTATTGCTTAGCGATGGCTGGTCCCGCAATTGTGATGGTGGAAGTGAATTTGTGGATGTGCCAATGAATAACAGTTTATGTGAAACCTCGAGCGGCGTCTTTCAAGTTTTTGGAATCGGTTGTGCGATACTTGCTCGACCGAGAAGCACAATCTTTCAAATCACTGGTTCTGATCTGCACCTGAACTGGTCACTACACAACCTCGAACATTGTTCTAGCTACCATATCTCAATGTGCGCGAATCAGCTTATTGCAGCACATCGCATGGTGGCCATAAAAACAGCCTTTATTGATGGTTTGTTTATTTAGAGATTTTTGGCACGTCGACATCTTCGGTCAATTGCGCCACAGCTATATTGATTTGAGTTTTGAAACAAGACGCACAGATGCGGCGCTGGTGTAAGGTGGTTTGACGTCTGGTCACCTCGCCTCGATGAAGATGGCTGCTCCCATCCTCAAGAGTGACGGCTTCTGAAGCATCTTCTGCAGAACAAAAACAGGTTGATGCAATTGATTCAATATTCAGGGCACGTAAGACCACGTAAGGGCACAGAAGAGCACAGAAGGGCACGTACACTGGGCACGTACTATGGGCACGTATGGGCACTATGGGCACTATGTGCACTTGGGCACTTGGGTACTTGGGCACTTGGACACTGGGCACGGCACGGCACGGCTTTGCACGACACTTAATGTACTTACATATTCAACTTGGGCACTTGGGCACTTGGGCAATGGGCATGGCACGGCTTTGCACGACACTAAATGTACTTACATATTCAATATATTTTAGCCTATACATTTAAGCGTATGAGTCTATAATAATATTTTTTTAAATTTAAGTGTAGGTATACATCAGCTACATTAATGCTGAATTCAAGCTGGTTTTATGATTTCAATCCAGTTTTAACCACCTTAAATCATTTAAAGCCAATGGTCTGCACAAATCCAATTTAGGCCTTTTTCCCACCACCTTTTAATAAATTTAGTCCGAATGCTTTGCATGGGTGCCTTTCCGAGGTCAGGACCCGCGCTAAGCAGTGCTTGTTGTGCTGGTCCTGACCTCACCGCAATTCCTGTTGGCAATTCCTGTGCCCTGGCGCAATTCCTGTTGGCCGGCATAATTTATAGACGAAAGTTGTACGTGCCCGACATACCTGGACACGGTCCGCCCCGCTCACTGACATCACCTGGCCTTGAGTGCGACCGCTACCACCGGCCGCAGGTCATCCCAGTCAGGAGCAAATAGCGAGCGCCGAAGCGACTCGAACCCGGGCTGTCACTACCGGGGTAGGTCAGATGTCCAGCGCTCTCCCACTGAGCTACAGGGGCGGACAAATGGAACACTGGAACATTTAATAATGTATTATGTACTCAAGGAAGGTAGGGCTGACAACAGCTGTAACCACAGACCAGAGACTATCATGGGTGCCCAAACCCCAAGCCCAGCCCAACCGAAGCCCATGAACACCAAGCCCAGACCCAGACAGACCCATCAAATTATTATATGGATACCCGATGTCACTTGGGGCCCATTCAGATAAGGCAGATGAATTTTTTCGCAAAATTTTGCAACCATTATCCTAGCATGTTGACTTCAACTATACTATTAACTAGAAATTAATATCAGGCACCTGTGTGTTTTGTGATTCTTGGACATATCAACTTTGCGATCAAACAATTATCTATTGGATCAGACGTTAGGATCGACATGAATTAACAACATTACGTGCCCTATTAGTTACCACCTATTTATTGTTGTCATATATGCCAGTCTATATTTTAAGTGTCACATCATTTAAAACAAAAAAATGTTCTAAGGGAGTGTGCCTACTCTTTTGGAAAATGTCAATATAGTTTAATTACGGTAAGAAGTATTTATTTGATCATTGTACGATAACAATTTCACGGTCTGTACGCCCTTTAGTGTGAATTTTTACTTAATTCTGTTTCTGCATTTTGTTTTGGTTTAAACTCAAAAACGATGTCACTATAGACGAGTACGATGTTACCCTATAATGGCGACCAAAGACGATAAACAAACCTTTATGAGCAATGTATAGGTTTGTTTACAGTGATCGAGAATCTGTTCGGCAGATGTCATCAGTGCCCACGAGTTGTTTTCTATTTGGCCAGAGCTAACAATATATGCTAGCGTTGTAATTTAAAGAGCAATGCTTCTAGTAGCGAAAGCTCTCTGACGTGTATCGATAATTAAGTTCCGTCAGAATGTGATTGGCGACTTTGGAATATCTCGGCAACTATAGTGAATTTGGGGAAATTAAGTACATGGCTAAATTCAGAAAAATATGTTCTACAGACTAGTGTCAACAATTCACGTGACCGAATAGAGTAGGGACATCACCTTTAAAATGATGGTTGTCAGTAAAAAAGAACGCTTAGCGGCATCATTGTTCTACAAATTCCACTACCATGCCCGCCCAGTACCATGAAAAGCTAAAAGAAACAATGCGTATCCAACCCAGGACAATCGGAAGATTGAGTGGCCAACCCATGGGTGCACACAGCCCATGATAGTCCCTGATTACTTGACATGCAACGCCATAGGCCATAATTTAAAATGTGAATATTATTGGAGGCTTCGGGCCCTACCACGGCATAGAACAAGAACCCAATGTAGCCTAACAATCGATACATAATTCAACATTCAAATAACTACAGATGTCTTTCCAAGAATTTTCGCTGGTCATTACTGCTGCCCAAAAATTTTTACAAACTGATACGAACCTGAAGTTAAAAAGCTGCCCAGCTATTAATTTGCTCGTGCTTGGTGCCAGCCCTGCCCTGCGAAGTCTTGTCGAAACTTATTCCACGTTTGGCAGACTGGACACCATGGGCTATGCTTACGCAGGGTGTGGAAGTAGTAAAGGTTATCAACCAAATACGTAAAGCTGAAAAATTGTTCTCAGGACAACTAATGCAATGTCGCTCGTGTTCCATGCGGCGCTTTGGGAATTTCTTAACCCCCCCCCCCCCTCCGGTTTTCTCAAGTAACTTGAAAACATAACAGATGAAAGCAGATTGAAATAGTATGCTACAGAGACTGCCACTTTTCAGGCTTGTGGTATCCGAACCCGACCCGCAAACCACCTTCAACTACCCAAATACCCACTGAGCATTAGTATATATAGCGTGCATATAGCTTCCTCCGGCAAGGACCACGAGCATTTTTTTGTGTGATCGTATTGTCTTGTCACTTTACATAACTCATTTTGTCAATATGAGCTGTTTTGTGTTGATTTCTTCTCTCACTAACTGAGGTGCTAGTATTTGTTCAAGGCTTTCCATCCTATCTCAAAAATAACTTTTCTTTATGAAAATTCTGCTACCGCCAATACCCACTCATCCATATATATGTTCGCTTGTGCTACCGCTTTACTACCCTACATGCGGTAGTAACACCCAGATTCTGTTAGCTAGCGGTATGAAGGGCACCCTATATGAACTTTCTGCATCAATGTCACGATCTTTTCACCCCAAATTTAGTATCGCAAATAATTTGTACTTTGGAGATAATATGTGTTTTAATGATGTTTGTTCATGCCTTTTTGGTTAGATAAAACGGTAAATTGTTTGCAAAGATCGTTAGTAAATCGAAAAATTGAGAAAAGTGGAAACAATAGTGGACGAAATTGAGTGCTGAAATTACATTTTCTTTTTAATGATATACTACTGATTCGTCGAGAAAAGATCACCCTAAAATAAGAATACAAAATTTCTTACAAAATCGACTTTTTCAAGGACATTAAAATAGAATATTCATATGGAACAAAGTATGACAACACCAACCATGAATTTTCAAATACAAAACTTGTGTTTTGTTGACTGACAAATTGTTCCCAGTATAAGTAGCATGACTTAATTTCTTATTACTTTCTTCTTTGTTTTAGGAACCATGCATAGACGAAGGAATGATTCTCGGCTGTATTTTTTGACAAAACTGGTCTAGAAACATTCACTTATTTATCTGATATCATCAATTATAAAAAAATACCCCTTAACACTTCAAGAGCCGACTTGACCTTGGTGGTTGTCAGTTTTTAAACAATGGTTTACCAATTAATTATCAGTTACACGTGTCAAAAAAAACTAAAATTGTTATGCATGATTCGTAGCATTCGCCAACAGTTGACCCTTACGTGACTGATACCGTAGTTTGACCCTGCTTAAACTTCACTTGTACTTATTGCAGGAAGATGCAGATACCTTTGAGAACGCTTTGGCGATAAAACGTCTCCAAGCTCTTGGCTTTGGATGGAAAGTATGGCAAAAGACTTTCAATCACTCTCAATTGTGACCTTGACACTGACAGTGTCTGATATGTCCTATATTTATCTTAACACAATTGTATTGCATTTGTTTTCGTCCCAATGATAGACTCCATCGCCACCTGCGCGTCTCGAGTGGTCATTGGTCGGAAATACGAGGAGTATCACTTCTATATTCCCACCAGCACCGCGCGTTTCGCCTGCATATCCTCAGCGCCGGCGAGTTAAAGAATATTATATCTCTATATTCTGATTAACTATTGATTCTGGCATGACAATTTAAAGTCTGTGCAGAACCTCTTGATATAATACTCTTGCTAGCCGATTACAAGATGAAATACATTGCCAGTGTTAATCATTGAGTCCCTTTTCGCTGCACGAAATTAAAGATGCAGCGGTGGATGGGCAAAGATGGGACAGTTGCCCCCCCCCAACGTTTCAAACTCGTCAAAAGATGGACACTTTTCATGATATAGAAGGAAGTCTAAGCAACTTATTACAAAGGAAGTTTGCTTTAAATAGATTGCAATGACGTGAGCAAGCGAAATAGCGATTAGTTTTTAGGGAATTTTGCGGAGGCTTTTTGGAATTTCGCTTAAGTGAGCAGCAAATTATTTATGTTGAAAAATGTACCAAACTGTAAGTCGATTTGTTGAAGCAAATTGTATTCAAAATCAAATGCAAGTGGTTATTAATTTAATCATATTTGTACAGGTAGGTTAGAAAACATTGACACCAGACGGTAGCAGTGTGGCCAAATTCAGAGAGTAAGGAGGAGGGATGCCAAAATTATGCAATAGGTATTCCCAGATGAGATGTCATTCTGAGATGTGAGTGTCTAGCTAAAACACATGAAATCCTTTAGCCATAATTTGCATGTTTTTAGACCCGGACACTCCTACATTCTCAGATTGGTGATCAAACAAGCATTCCGTGCACTTTCATTCCCCTAAATCTATGAATTTGGCACCAGTCTGCAAAACATGGCAGGTTTCAACGAGATCTCGTCGGGGCAGGGCTGACACAAGACATCAATTTTATTTTGGAGCAGCTTTGGGAAAATTTGTGCAGTTTTTGAAATTATGGGGCTAAAATTGCTGGCGAGGGCAGCAGCAATATTATTCAGAGTAGACTAACATTAAAAATGGGGCAGATTGTTGCCCCATTTGGGGCAGGATTTGGGCTGATCAAATACCTCATTGATGCTCTTGCCACAATTTGCAGACTGGGCCACCATGGGCGGCAGATACACCCTTATGTCATACTTCGCATGCTATGTTGCATATGAAGACAATACTGACACACTACATCACCAATAGCATGAAAAGTCCACTGTTAGAGCATGTTTGGGGTTACAGTTGTATTTACCGTTTCCTCCCTCTTAACTGACCTTAGGGCGGTACAGACGACCTTCCCACCATTATTGATTAGTTAATCCCTATACATTACCAACCAATTTGATACAACAATTATCACATTTAGAACTACAGATGTTGTCCCCGGACATTTTTTCTCTATAAACTATTTGAACTTAATATATAATTCTCATTGCTTCCTCGTATGCGCCCGTTACCAATTTGATGCACACAGCTGATTGTCCTTTGAGCTGCAGTATTATTATGCACTTTCTTAATCGTAGTCCAACAACAACAAAAATATAAAAAAGCACATTCATATCACTAACTGCAATGCGCTTCACCACCTCTCAACAGTTGAGGGGACCGAAATATTCTGAAGTTGATTATTTCCACGCAACGCCCATAGGCATAATGTTAAAATCTTACAACATTGGGGGGACACGGCGGGGACGTCCAAGTATATAGCCCTCGTCCCCCGTGGTGGAGCCCCTGCTACCACAGCATGGCGCATACAGTATTGGGAAATGAATTGGGGGGAATTAATCATTAATAATACAAATTAATTAATATAGAAGTATGTGTATCATACCTAGGCCCTGCTTGACGTGTCGCAAGCGCAAGCGTCATAACCCCTATGCAACATTCTGCCAAACGTGGGCCGATCCTTGCATAGGGATCGGATCGGGCCGATCCTTGCATGCATATGGAGCTTGCGCTTGTGACACGTTGAGCAGGGCCCTATTCTAACTTACCTTACAAATGAATCCAGGGGTTTGTAGTTTCTATTTCGTTGGGACTCCACTTGGTTCAGACCCCTAACTTTGATGAGGAAGTGGGTCAAATCCGTGGAGAAATCTGCATTTTTGTGGATTGTGATGGCACTTTAAGCAATTTTCTCAGCTCAGCCCATTTTCGCTGGTGGATAAAAACCTTTAACTACCTTTAACTACTTTTTATAAAACAATGGAGGTCTTAGTCCTGGTCACAGTATACAAATGTATGGCAAATGGGTCTTGGAGAACCAGTTAAAGTCTTGGTAAACACTAGTGCTGTCCAAATCACAAAGGCCACATAATTACGAAAAAAAAACATTCCCCACTTTCGCTCCAAACTACAAGCCGAGGTTTTAAAATGCTGCCTATGACGGTGACACCCAATGATTTTCGCCACAATGGACCACAATTGCCACAGAGTTGCCTCTCGTTTGATATGTCGTACAACTGCTCTCCTAATGGTGACTAATGGGGTTGGGACAATTTGAAGGTACCATTTTTTGATCTCATAAACAAGATAATTTGTTATTATTTAAACTAAAAAAAAATACAATGCGAAATTAACTCAGAAATGATTTAAAAACTAAAACAATTAAGCTCAGTCCTTGTAGGTTGTATGACGTCACAACCTTAGCTTAAGTCAGCGGCCTTTCTGCGCGGCGGGTGACAAAACGTTTCCCTTTCACCGAAACTAAAAACGGCTAGAAAGGACGCAGGAATGACTTTCGACAACCTTCACAAGCAGATTCCAAGCTTACTTTGATCATTTTTTCGTAAGTCGATATGAGGTCACCAGAGGTCATCAAAGGTCAGATTTTCGAGTTTTTTGTTTTGCTTCAAATCCCAAATATCTTGGGAACTATGAAAGCTAGAACAGAGGAAAAAGCAGGTCGAAAGCTTTTAAAAAATCGCAATAGTTTTCGATTTCAGCACGGACAATAGTTAAGGCTCCAGAGGTCCATTCAAAGGTGAAAAAGTTATTTTTGCAAAACAGTTTCTCAAACATAGCTTTACCTAATAATACAAGGCAATTAATTTTGACGTCATCGTGTTTGTCTTTCAAGGCGACTCGACTCATATTACATTTACCGGGTACGGTCAGCTTTAAAATTGACCTTAGTCAGGTCAGGTCAAGTCAAAGTGGGACCCAAGTAGGTATGTTGCATATTTGGAAAACCGTGCCTGACGAGATAAACAATGGTGATCGGTTCACTTATCTAATTTGTATTGTGTCATCAGTTATTAACAAACAACTGTTGTTGACCTTCGATGACCTCGGCTACCCTGCAGGGGTCACTGAACAAAAATGGCACCTAGGTCTTCAAGAATGGCTTATAATAGCATGATCTAAAAGTAATTATATTGCTATCTTGCGTATCCTTGGAACAGAAAACATTTGAATATTTCCCCATTGACTTATAATGGTGAGGTCACGAAATTGGCCCTACCTTAGGTCACTTAAATATAGAATCAAAATTAGATGAATTGTAGATATATATGACCTTATGAAATTATTATAAGTGTAAAACTGATCATTCAAAAACTGTGACTGTGGTACGACCACAAACTTTTTTGGAGGTGCAGGGTCACGTGACCTTGTCTGGTGACCTGACCTGTGATGACATGAGGTCAATACGTTTACATAATATGGGGAAGACACCGTTTTTCCGCTATCCTTGAAAAAAAAACTGAGGGGATGTCTCAACATCTCCTTCTCCCGGCACGGCGCGGGTTAGGCTTTGCAAGCCCCGCCACAAGTCACTAGGTTGTGACGTCACAAACAAAATCAAGAATATTAATAAATAAATACGAAAAGTAACTGCTCGATTTAGGACGGAAGGTGATTTAAGTTGTGATTGAGGAGTTTACAGAAAAATCGATAAAAATACGCTGCATCTTTTAAGCACAAAAGCCTAATGGCTGTCCCCAACCCCATGGTGACACCTCGGCACTGTCATCGTTGTCATTGCCACAGTGTTGAGGCCCGGTGCCAGCAGGCTGTGAACACTTGCTAATTATGGATGATATTGCGCATGTTTTGTTCCGTGAACACGTTGTACAGTTGTACCAGCAGGGCTTTTGGTTGTGCTTTTAGAGTTGAAGGATTATTTTAGAACTGAAGGAATATTTTGGAGCTGCAGGATTGGTGATATCTAGATGTGAGTTATTAATATTATGTCACAGAGGTGATTATTTGCAAAGGTTAAATACCTACTTGTCCGACTAAGCTTTGTCACCGAAAGCTCAACTGATAGCTATAGATTTGTCCCCGCTTAGAACGGCAGAATGGCAAGTTTTCCCAGCCCTGAGAAAGACGAAGAAAACAGTGTTCGAAATCTCTTCACAAGATAATTCGAAGTTACTGGGAGTTTTTTGGCTCAGGTCAATAGTGAGGTCACCAGAGGTCATTAAAGCTACATTTCATGAAAATATACAAATGCCTCCTTTTTCAGAGAACATTAATTGGATCCGGCAAATTATTTCAGAATCATGTTATTTTAGCTTATTGTTGATGACCAAGGTATATTCATTGTTCAGTGACTTCTGTAAGGTCGGCTGAGGTCACCTCAGGTCACCAGCACCTTTTTGCCAATAACTTTCGATAGAAAAAAAAAAAAACAGATATAGACGTGCGAGTGACACCATTGTAATTGTCTCGTCAATTCGCGTCGCCCCGTGTGCAGCATGACCTACCTGTGTCACAAAATGACCTTGACCTAAGGTCAAATTTTTAAGTTTACCTTACCAGGTCACCATTATATGTTGCTTCAAATTGCCTTTACGAGAAAAAACATGATGGTGTTAAAATTATTTACAATGTGTCTAGCTGATTAAAAGTTGTTGATGACAAACGTTTTGGAAAAAATATCCTTCTGACATTTGGTGACCTCTGGGGCCTAAACTAGGGACCTGAGTTTAATTATCAGAACAATAAGGCGATTTGACTTTTCATGAGCTTTCGACTTTTTTATTTTAAATTGCTACTAGCTCTCATATTTCCCGAGATATTTGGGAGTTTCTAGAGCAAAGTCCTTCACTTCGAAAACGTGATTTTTGATGACTGCTGGGCACCTCAATATCGACCTGAGCCAAATAATGCCCAAGTAACTTGAAATAGCCTCCTAGAGAGTTTTTGAACGTTATTTTTCCGCTTCTTCCTAGACTTTTTAGTTTTTGAGGTAGAGGGGAAGGGCACTAGGATTTAACACGATAATCATGCCGGCTAGTATACGTTGTGTGCACCTGACGTCACGACCAATCAGAGGCTGGTATTTGCTGGACCTTCTTTTGTAATGCTGAAGGTGCCGGAGTGAGAATCGATTCTAGCGCATCATTGCGCGATGCTCAGACCGGCCTGTGTTCCATGACGCTGCAAGATTTAGTAACTAGTTTGACGGTATGCTAAACTGAACGAATTGACTCTAGACAAATACGTTTTTTATCAACGGCCAATTTTGTATCATAAACTTGTTATGAGCTCAATTAATGTTTCATAGCTATTGAATAGTGATAATGTCGCCTTAATCAGTAACATATTTCTTAGCATATACTAAAGCAGCTTGCATACCAAAACATTTTAAAACATTTCACATTTGATAGCGATAAGAAGCACATCTAATCAGGGTGGACGTTGTCACATCCACACAACCGGTCGTACCACCCCTGCCTGCCGTGCCGGGCCATTGTCCGCTCGCCTGCCACACTGGACAGCTTAGCAGTCTCTCCGGAGACGGGGCAGCCGGCGGGATCACTGACCTGACATCTTCCTCATCTATTACGTCAGCTCATCAGCGGCGGTAACACACAAAAAACGTGATGACGCCCTAAAATGTCCCCCACCGCCGCTGCCGCTCTTGCCGCTGAAGCCAGCCCGGTTGGAGATGATCATTTTCTCTGAATGGATGATTGCATGGGCGAATAAACTCGGTAATGGAACCTTGGCTAATATTATGTAGGTATAGATAGGATTCTTCATGGCTCCGAGTGGAAGATATGGATATTTTTCCAGGCGCGTGACTGAAAAACCGAGCGACTACCGAGCGAGCTTTGTCAGGAGCACGCACGGAGAATATTTCCTATCTCCCACGAGGGAAACATGAAGAAATCTATATCTTTCTGAGAAGAGCTTGATTCAGTCTTACTCAGTTCAACTTGATTTTTTCGTCGAATTTCTCAGAGGGATGCAAAGATCGCACAATATTTTAATTTAGCATTGAGCGAGCATTCAACCTTTTTATCTTTTCATCTCAGCGGAGAGCAAAGATGAAAATATCCATGCACTGCAGACCCAATAAAAAAATCAATCTTTACTATGCCGAGAAAGAGACAAACAGAGCGCTCGTTTTTGCAAATGATTGTCTGATTGTCGAAGTTCAGACGGAGGTAAAGCGTGCTGTTCATCCATCGGTTGTTGCTGTTTGCAAAACTATTAAGAAATACAAATATGAACTAAATTAGCATGTGAATTCCACTTAGGTAGATATGTTGAAATGTGTAAGGAAAAAGGGGAATTAATAACCAGCACTGAATAACTCCACAGAATACATTTCTGAATACATTAGTGTTTGGCTCCCAAAAACCAGGCGGAACAGCAATTAACATGTAGTTTTAATTACTAGGCAAAAACCTCCAGCCACTCAGTTTATTAGTATTCAGTATGTACAGGTCACCACAAAAGTAATGGTTCGGTACTATAGTCTGCTTCCACGTATCTTCTACCTTCACTCAAAGACATAAGAGTTATACAGCACGTGCTTAATTAAGATATTCCAAAATTCGAACGCCGCTGAATACATATTTTTGGCGAGGTCATGCGCAAGGCCGTATAAGAGGTCATGCCGTTCGCAGGGGTTTTGTCGTTAAGTTGAAGGCCGAAACATTGGTTAAATCTCTACAAACATATCACATACGAACAGTTAAATATTTTTTATATCAGCTTATTTTGATAAAGTTTGAAAAAATCGTGTTTTGCCGCCCGTTGTCTGATGTTTTCTAAATTTCAACAAGGAAAAGCTCTCGGCTCAGAAGTCAGGCAAGTGGTGAATAATGTTTACTCGTATTTTGGTAAAAGGAAGGAAGATAGACTGAAGCAAGGAGCTGAGGACGCCAGATGCACCAATGTTACAAGCGAAACCAGTTCAGCCACAGGGGTATCAGAGTGGGCGGTGAAGATGGTGAAGAAGAAGAGCTCTGAAGAAGGCGGATGTGAATCTCAAGCCCGCAAGCGACCCAATAGGGCGGAAATCGAGTGGTTTGATGACTTTGAGAAGTGTGCACTAAGAAGGCTGGTGCATACCATGTACCTTAATAGAGAAATTGTCACTATAGACACTTTACCATCGGCAGTGCAGGAAAAAATGGGCAAAATAATTTATCGCTCGACCCTCCGCGGACAGCTTCTCTAGATTGGATTTAAGTTTCGACAGGTGAACATCCGCAAGCTGCTTGCAGAGAAGCCTCATGTGGTGGCGGCAAGGAACGCTTTCCTCCGCCGTATTCTCAAAATCAGGCAACAGACACCAGGCCGGGACATAGTTTATTTGGACGAAACCTGGTATAACCAATATGACATGCAGACTGTGACATCAGGCATGGCTGGACGACAGTGAGATCAGTTGCCAGAAGACGGTGATAGGAAAGGGCAAGAGGTATTTTGGCCCACGCTGGATCGGAGAACGGTTTCATCCCGCAAGCATGTCAATGCTTCAGGACAGATGGGAAGTCAGCTGATTATCACACGTCAATGAACGCGGAGTGCTTCGAACCTGAGTTCCTGGAGCAGCTCTTACCAACATACACATCGCACAGTGTCATAGTCATGGATAACGCATTCATACCCACTCACGGTGCGCCAAGAAGACTCCAGCATCAAACTGCGGCAGAACAGACACCAGAATGGTATAAAGGACCAACATGTCGAGTATGATGCCCGACATACGAAGGTGGAGCTGCTGGAAATTGTGCGCCCACTGCGACAGAAACGTGAATACGTTTTGGACAACCTAGCGCAAGACACTGGTCATGAGGTCATCAGACTGCCCCCTTATCATTATGATTTTAACCCCATCGAGATGATTTGGGCGCACATGAAGGCCTACGTTCGCCAGTGGAACACTTCTGGGCGGCTCGAAGACGTTGAGAGACTTCTGCGCAAGAGTCAAGACGTCATCGATGAGGACCTGTGGCGCAACTGCTGCCGCCCCGTGATGAAGCTTGAGCAGGACGACGGCATGATGGAGGATATTGAGCCTGTTGTAATGTCACTGCAGCAGGACAGCAGCACTGACAGCGACAGTGATATCGAGTGAGGCGCGCTGGACACCGCCCGACTGCTGAGACAAAGTGTTATCTCGTTGCAAGGTGTATCAGCGTATTAGTGTAGTGTATAGTTATTGATGTTATATACTCGTAGAATATACATGCAAAATACATGTTGCGTGCCTGTTTTCTATGTATACTTTCTTTTTTAAATGGTTCTGTAAAACGAAACGTTAACAAGTCATACCAATTACATAGTGAGTTTCCCTGAAATAACACCCACAAAATACACCCACAATTTTTGTGGGGTATTCTCCCTCGAAGCACAGTGACGGAGGCGGCCGGCGGAGGGGCAGCAGTCCGGCAGCGGCGGCGACAGTAATCAGAGTGAGGAATCTCCGCCGCCCTCCACTGCCGGCCTCGCAAAAATATGTATTCAGTGGCGTTCGAATTTTAGAATATCTTCATAAAGCACGTGCTGTATAACTCTTATATCTTTGAGTGAAGAAAAGTACGTGGGAACAGACATATTAGTAAGCCATAAAAATACATATTACCGCGAAAAATATAATGTCAGTTATTTGGTTCAAATTCATATTTTTGCTCAGAATAATGCGAAATCAGCTTGCTAAGGAGCACGCTATGTCATCAAAACGTCAACGATTTTGGAGGGATCGTGGCGCATACAAGACAGTACTTGCCCAATTACTTGTTGAAGATGCGGGGAATGCAACACTTTGAGAACCACTGTACCACACTACTTGCTCTAATTATTCGTCACCAGTAGTAAAAATTGCATGTTTCTGTGGCTCTCAAATATTTGTGTTTCTGTTTCGTTGCAGAGATGATTTCGAAGTCAACTCACGTGCTTATCCTACAGCCGTTATGTATTATTGTTTGTCTATGTATGTTGAAAGTTTCTTTACTTGTGTTAAATATTTTCACGTAGCGTATATAGCATATCATGTATAGACTTACGACAAATTATCAGTGTAGACCTACTTTTGGATATTCAGTACAGTGAAACGGGCTTTATCCCTGAAACCCATGCATGCAAATTCTGCCGTCCAACGGGAATTGCGCGATCGGGTGGTGAGGTCAGGACCAGCGCAACAAGCTCTGCTTAGCGCGGGTCCTGACTTCGGAAAACCATCCATGCAAAACATTCGGATTAAATTGGTAAAAATATAAAAATAAATGCAAGCAAGATGAAGACGGATTTCAGCCCATCTGTAAGACTATGTATGTTTGTTCGCACGCTTCGCGTTCTCACTCACTCCGTCTGAATAATTTTGCTAAGAATGTTGCTAAGAATAACGTTTTGTATACGATTTAACATCAAAATCACGATAAATACCTCACAAAGTTTATTATTGCAATCAAGGGAATGAGGTACAGAAACAGTATATTCTTGTACAGCACTATCTGTTTCTATCAAATACTTTCCCCATAGTCTTACGTCATCTGTACGCATCGGTGTCAATTTATGAAAATGATTGGGGGCTACATGCTAACTTGAAATATTTTAACTCATTCTTTGCCATGCAAGCCATAGGCCTAATATTAAAATTGGAAATCATCGGGGAGGGGCTAGGATTTGAAAATTTAGATGGAAAACGACACCCTGTGCACAATATTTTTCCACTCTTTTTCCCAAGTTTTAGTCGAGAGATCCTCTGGGATCATAGATCCAACTTTCAGATCCATGCACATGTATTGGATAACTATAACCCTAACACTGATATTAGTAATGCTAATATTGACCTGTGAATAGAAAAAAACAGGTTCAGAAATTATTGCTATTTGTCACAGCTGATTCTGATTGATGAGTTTGGAAAAAGCCGAGTACATCATAACGTCTTTTTAATGCCGATTTTGTCACCCTCTATGGTGATTTTTAGGCTGCATTTACCGCTCTCTTAGTTCCTTTTAGGCTTGATTTTCCACTCCGCACCCTGGCTTTAAAGCAATCCTAGGACCCTGCGGCGCCGCCCCCTGTATACAAATCGATACCGGTGTCTGTACGTTATAAGTATACGTCAAATCAGCCCAAATCAGTAAATCAGCGACTGAAGTTACCTGGTATCCCAGTTGCCGACTTTTAAGACTGAATATTAATTAATTAAGGGGTTTCTATGAGGATGTTTAAGCTTCAAGTCATTTTCGAGTATGGAGAACAACTTGGCTATCTTAACTCAAAATCCCATGTTAAAGGTAAACTGTTCCTTTAAGCGATGCATTTAATTCGACGAAATATTTTAAATGTTAGCATCAGCTTATATTTACGTTTGTCGTCATGGTAGGTTACCTGTTAGCGCCAGAAATGAAATATTTTGGATGGATATTGGTCAGCAAAAACGGCGCTATCGGTCTGTGTACATATACTGGTCACGGAGGTGGTACGGTGCTGTAAAGGATATACAAAATAATTTCACTTTCAGCGCCTGCCAACCTGCCGAAATATTGATCAATCAGCATCAATCAATATTGATCAATCAATCAGCTTTGTTACACAATAATTTGAAGGCAGTACATTCCCCTGTAAAGTGGTGCCCGTGTCAGCGTTCCATGTCCTTCAGTTGTCGAGCACCTGTTTCAATACTGAAAAGTGCTCTTAAAGGGAATGTTTCACTTCTCTGAAAGTTGTCCAATGTACGCCGCTTTGATGTGAGCGACATATACTATACGCTAGGCCAATCTGTTCTCTTGATTCAGACGTGTTTATTTACGTGTTCGATACGGTGCCTGCGTTGCGTGCAATTGCTCAGGACCGAGCCGTGTTCTCCCCGATTTGGACAAATTTGCATCTTACTTCGTTTCCCATGGTAAACCAATGGCGCACGTTCGCACGTGCGACGGCGACACATGGCCAGCGCCGGACGAATATCGCGTGAAGTCTAAGTGCGACGACCACCAATTTGGGTACAAACTTCGCCTCCGCAGCTCACACCGTTTCGGCGCAGCAGCCCGCCATAAGAGCTTCGGACAATAACGGTCAGAATAATGTTTATATACCTAGATATAGATTCAGCTGAGCGTCAGCAGCTGTCTCTGTTTGAGATGAGTGTGTGAGTGACAGTGTGCTGTTTCTGTGACATTCCCGCAGTATGACGTCAGAGCACCGTCCGCCGCCGTCACAAATGCCGAAGCTGACCGATATCGGCTGCCGTACACTGTTCAACTCCGATCACGACATATTCCGCGAGGCCGTCCGCAAGTTCTTTGACGCGGAAGTCAAGCCATACCACGCTCAGTAAGCATACGTTGGTGAACTTGTGTGTGCTATAAATAACGGCATTGTATTTTGTTTTAGTTATATTACACACGTATTATATTCATGAAAATAAGTGACAGTATTTACATGAAAAACACTCATATCATCGGAATTAGCTCACATTCATGATTCATCCACGGATGAAACATTTCTTCTTTAGCCTCCTCTCAGCATCCCCTCTGCGTACACCAGCGTCTCCTCTGCCTAATTTGTAAAATGTGTGCGTTTTGATCATTTCCTAAGCATGTTCTGGTAACACATATCGGCAACGATCACGGAAATTGTAATCGTTACACGGCTGGTTGTGGCTATTTATGAATGTGTTCACAGCTGTGTGTAATTGTTTTCAGATGGGAGAAGGATGGCCAAGTCTCCCGGGAGATGTGGCTGAAGGCCGGAGAGCAGGGCCTACTCGGCGTCAACACACCAGCAGAGCATGGCGGCATCGGTGGAGACTGGCTCGACGCCGTCATCGTCATAGAAGAACAGTACGTTTGCGTATCTGTTAAGTGCAAACCACCACTGTAAACTCGTAAACGGAGTCGCGCTCACGCCACTAGTTTAGTCACATTGTCACTGTCTGATGTATCATCACAGCTTGATATGATTTCAGTGTTAGTGAGTACATCAGTGGACAGTGATGGACTGACCGGTGTCTGTTCCGGCGCTGACAGGTCGTACAGCGCGTGCAGTGGGCCTGGGTTCGCCATACACAGCGACATCGTGATGCCGTACATCTCGCATTACGGCACACCGGAGCAGATCGAGCGCTTCATCCCCGGCCTGACGGACGGCTCCAAGATCGGCGCCATAGCCATGACGGAACCGGGCGCTGGCAGGTATGACCGACGCTCCTCGGAGCCGTCTCTTGTTCACCTGCTGTGGCTGAAAGATGACTGCTAGTTTCGGGGTTCTTATCAAAAACAGCATCCAGACAGTATGTCCGGATGATTGGTTGGTTTCGACTTTCGAGCTAAGTTTGGACGGTGGGCACTAGTGACTGGACACCAATACATATTGCATATCACCGCAACTAGTCCATATCGTAATGTTCTTTTGTGATTGTATCCAGACTCATCAGAACAGTGAGTCTCATTCTTCTTTCTGCGCTGTCCTCAGTGACCTGCAGGGGATTCGCACGACGGCGGTAAAGGACGGCGACGACTACATCCTGAACGGCAGCAAGGTGTTCATCACGAACGGCTACATGTGCGACGTGGTGATCGTGGTGGCCGTCACAAACCCTACGGCCAAGTCGCCCGCGCACGGCATCAGCCTCTTGCTCGTCGAGGAGGGTACGCCTGGATTCCGCAAGGGTCGTAAGCTGCAGAAGATGGGCTTGAAGGCGCAGGACACGTCCGAGCTGTTCTTCGAGGACGTGCGGCTGCCCAAGTCGGCGCTGCTGGGGAAGGAGAACGGTGGCTTCTACCAGCTGATGCAGGAGCTGCCGCAGGAGCGTCTCCTGCTCGGCATCGGCTCCATGGCCGCCAGCGAATGGGCTTTCGAGGAGACACGCGAATACCTGCTTAACAGGAAGGCGTTCGGCAAGACGCTCAGCAACCTTCAGGTATGTGATACCGCCGGGAGATGTAGAAGTAATTGCGATTTTGGAAACATTTTCTAATCGGCAATTCTATTTCGCATAATTTGAATGAGCACTAAAATTAAGTGTGAGCTTATTCTGAAACGACCGTCCTCCTTGTGTAATTTGTATGGATTCCTGTTTCCAAGCCATATTATGTTTTGGAGCTGATTGTATACCTCTACTCAATAGACGATCCAGCACCGTCTGGCGGCGATGAAGACTGAGCTGGCCGTGAACCGCGCCTTCACCGACCAGTGCATCGAGCTGCACCACCAGGGCAAGCTGGACGGCGCCATGGCCTCCATGTGCAAGTACTGGATCACTGACCTGCAGAACCGCATCACCTCTGAGGGCGTGCAGCTGCACGGCGGCTGGGGCTACATGTGGGAGTACCCCATCTGCAGAGCTTACGTTGATGCTAAGGTAAGCAAGCAGACGCACGCACGTCGAAAGATTCGAGAGATACATAGCATATTGCTAATAGTCAATACCATTGATTCTCCCGTATCATAATACTGGGATGAAAATGTCAATCAATTAGTATAGCGTTAAGCTGTGTGTGTTTAACTAGCGTAATGGGTCACAGCTTAGTGATGTTATCAGGAAATCATTCGTCAAGGTTTCCAATTGAAATGTTCCGCATCAGTATAACAGCTACCCCATTGATTTACCACGTGATCCGACCAGCTCCGTCCGTTTCAGGTGCAGACAATATATGGCGGAAGCAATGAGATCATGCGGGAGCTGATAGCCCGCTCCATAGTGTCCAAGAAGTGAGAGATGGACAGGCTCCAAGCCCCGTCATCGTGCAATACAACTTACGTGCAATATACCACAGCGAAACAATTCGACGCCATCCTGAAAGTTGAAGATCATACTGAGCTAGTTTGCCTTAGCGTTTTGCCAATGCTGTGACTGCTCTTCAAGATACGCTGACTTATGACATCTGCTTAGCTAGTTACTTCGGTGGAGCAATGTTGAGGAACTTATACTTGTTGTAGCTGTTTGTCCCTTGTTATGACAATCGTGAACCGTTTTTAGTAAATGTATGAAATGTCTTACTTGTGTAGTATTCGTACTTGGTTCTTTTTAGATGGTGCCTAGTATCTTGTGACATTACCCTTTAAAGTGATGTCATTTTCCCAAAATTTCCTGACCAAAACCAATCCAATACCGAACAGGAGGCATTTTGGTTGACCAGATATTGGCCGATTTTGGTTGAAGCCAAAAATGTCCAAGATTTGACCGATTTTCAAATAGTAAACTTATTTATACACACTGGCAAAAATTGCTTTGTTAACATCATAATTCATAAACACACTTGTACAGTTTCCAAAAGGACATAATTGTGAAAAGGAACTAAATACATTTGCAAAGCAAAATAGTGGATGCCGCAAGCAAGACCAAAGCCATTTACATTAAATAATTGAATTTCGAGCAAAACTGTGTTTCAATTTTTCTGGATAAGAAATAAGAATGCGTAAAAATGTGACGAAAAAAGTGAATTGTTTAAGATTAAGGCTGAACCGAAAATTGTCCGAAAAATGTATTAAGGCTGACCGACCGATTACCGAATCGGTCACACTAAGTTTTTTCCGTTAACCACAATTTTGGTTAACCGATTGACACCACTCATACTTTGTAATTCAGACTTTGTTGCTGGAACCATATTATCTCAATCATATGCTCGCAACTTATGTTCTTCCGCTGACTTTGGAAATGAAAGTTTTTGTTATGTGTGCTGCTAATTATTGAGTCATGGGATGCGCATCAACCGCCGAAGCTGGTATTCTTGTTGCAAATGCGTCAAACCTTTTGCTCCAACGGATTATCTATTACAGGACTCAGTGCGATATTCTCGCTGATGGCACTTTACCATTCGCCACTGCTTGTTTTAGGTACAATATACAGGTTAAAGGGAGTGTGCCTACTCTTTTGAAATGTCAAATATATTTTTATTATGGTAAGAAGCTATTGGTTTGATCATTGGATACGATAAAATTCACGTCTAGAGCTCCTTCTTAGGTGCACCACTATGTGTTAGCGGCCACTCCTGAGTGCATTTGTGTATTGACATTGTGGCTGCCTGTCCTTTCAAAACTCAAACGATCGTCCACTGAATAAACACGGTGACGTGGACGTCATCACTGAACGATGGTCGTTATAGCTGGATTTAGGATGCGCCGCCACCACTTTAAGACGTGATAAACAAAGGCGCCCACCGAATAACGAGACATAAAACGGCGCTCATGGGCTATTGATTCATTGGTTCTGTGCCCTCCCAGCCCTAGTTATCGATGGGCTCTGATCGCGGCCACGTGGTTATCACCGCCGTAGGTCTAACACGGACGGCTCTCGCCTCCTCTTGCGTCCTCTCGGCACGGAGAGAGCCTGGACTCCCTCATAATATCTCGCTGTGAGATTGGTGTCCGCTCCAACTTTAATGAGCAGGCATGCCCAGTGAACCAGCCCCTTGATTCTATAGCCGAAAGCTCTCTGACGTGTATTGATAATTAAGTTCCGTCAGTAAGGTGCTGATTTGTCGAAGCTTTGGAAATATTCTCGGCAACTATGTGATTTTGGGTTAAATTTGAGTACATGGCTAATTCACCTGAAATAATATGTCTTCTGACAAGAACACATGAGACCCACTGCTACTCGCTGTCAACAACTCCACATGACCAATGTGAGTAGGCACACTCCCTTTAAAGAAAAGCAGTTACTCAAGTGTTGCAAATTCGTCTGGTCAGGATGCATGAATACCGTTGGAGGGACACTACATGACCATTAATCAAGCTACCCGACAGACGTCGGGAATACGGTTGTGCTGTTGAATGCTGCTGTATAGTTGCCCAAATCGCTGGTGTAGATTCACCATTTTAGACCACGTCTTGTAAAAGCTCCCATGGGATTTTGCTATGACTGAGTTGTTGTGTGTTGACTGAAATGCACCGACGAAATGTTCCGGTTCGATGCAGGCGTTTCCCGTTCAAGAATCTGTCCAGGAGCATGCGTTGGTAGTTGGTACCTAGTTGTTGACTTCTCAGGCAGCTGTGTCTTGTTCTTTTTTTGTAAGTTTAATGAGAGGGGAGTATTTTTGTATACCTACTCGTCAATATTTTGGTATATTTGTCGTAAGTAACGGGTAAATTGTATGTATGTAGAAAGATTGTGAAGTATAGGTAGTGTATGACGTAATAAATAAGATGTATAAGATAAGATGTGAGGATGATGATTAGGGCGCCGCAACAAAATAGTTACATGGCGCCCATTAGTACAAGATGTGATGAATGGTCAGTTGTTCAACTTAGCCCCCGCGTTACTGGGGTATATTCTGTAACGCAAGTTACGGGGGGAGGGGGCTATTTATAGCCTCCCTCTGATCTCCGGAACTACTAGACCGATCTTCAAAATTCTAACGGTTTTATATAGCCCTATTACGTTTGTCGAAGGAAACATAATATTTGTGTTTGACGTTTGTCTCGTCGAGACGCATTAACAAATAAATTCGGTGAACAAGTTATGTGCCCATATCCACAAATTGACTCGTCCTGAACCGGTCAGGCCTAAGGTCAACATCCTCCATAGATTGAGTGGTATCCCCGATTCTTTCTTGACAAGCCTAATACAGTAATGGTGTAGAAACCACACTCCCCTCTATTTTGGTCCTCTCCGTTGGAAAATTCAGGTTATTGCATAAAAACCGAGTACACCATTAAGTTAGGTAAATCCCCTAACCTCGCTCTTTGAGACTGGCTATAATTAAGTAGGCAATAATTAACTCTCTGGAATACCAACGACTGCGGACGGTAGAGTCTCAGACCATTTCAAAAATATTCGAGAAAAAACGTCATATATTTTCGGCACAAACCTTCCCATCAAGGTGACGCAGCACATCCCCAGACAAAATTAACACCACAAGAATATCGCGACGAACGTGGGTCTCAATCCATGTTTATTTACAAGCACTTTAAGTTACGCTCTAATCCTTCTGAAACACAATAAATAATCTGTCCCTCAGTAATGCACACCAGCTATACAAGAGAGTATGATAGTATATAGGTCATACTGATATAATCAGGGGTTCACTGTAACGATTCCCGGCAGTAATGTATCCTAATAAGGTATATATGTATATAGTATTATATATTATATCTATGTCGGCTAGTATTAAGGACATATTTATCATATTATATTCACTTGGATACAGGACTATAGTTAGCTATACTTAAATACCATAGCATATAATATATGAGACACTACTCATATATACCAATGTAGGGTCCACAACAAGTACCTCAACCGGTTAAGTAAATAGTTATCGTCTCTAGTATATATATATACACTAACACTGTTCAGTAGGGTAAACTTTATTATACTCATAGTATCACGGAAACACATACACTACCTATTATAATGAGGCGAATCATTACTGGCAATTCGCAAAACTAATCAACGGACAAACCACAATTACAATTACTAATATCTGAATATAAGAGCATCAAATTCCACTTAGATGAGTGCTGGCAGTCGGAAGACTGAGGAATGTCAAATTCTACCAAAGTCCATAAAAGTCAGATGACATAGACAGCCTCATGGCAATATATTTAATCCTTTACTAAATTACACCGGTGCGAATAGATAAAAAGTTACCACTAGAGTAGAGTAGAGGGTCCATGTTATGATCAGTGCAGGACTGCTAACTAGCTCAAAGTGGCCAGCTCGCTACATTTTTGTTCATGACAAGGTTTGAGATCTCGGAATAAAACATTGTTATCCTTTACTTTTACGTTCCTCAACATTGGGACATGGACTTACTAACACTTTCCTGTTATCGGAACTTCATGGAAGGACATCATAACCGTGCGGGATCGGAAAGGTGAAGGCCCAATTCAGGGTTGTTGATGTCGCCTCCTGAACACGGCGCGGCGCCAGCTGAGTCAAGAATCGTTCTCTGACAGGGGCGTATTGACATTCCCAACCTACAGTACTCGTGGCTGGCACAACCAGGTTGCAATGCTGACTTTTGGTAAACTTCCGGCCTTAAGTCATCATGGGTCAACAAAGGGAAGATTACGATCGTGAACCGACAACTCACCAGGTCTGATCAATCCGAGAGGACCAACTTGTCACCATCAAGCGGGCGTATGCATTACCGGTTGTAAGTCTTGGCTTGGATCAAAACTTGTGCGACCAACAAGCAGAATTGTTACTCAAGTCAGCTCAACCTCTTGTCTCAGGCACATACGTGGGTGAGATGGGAAGAGCCTCATAACTGCCCGTGGTCAGGAAACGAATTGATTTGACCACCGCCGCGCTCCGTGATCAGGAGGGACAATCAACAAATCCCTGTGGGCTTCACTTTCGATCTCAGCACTGGTATATGATGTCCTTCCTGAAGTTCCGATATACAGGAAGTGTTATTAAAGTGCCAATGGCCATGTGAACGTAACGAGTAAAGGAAACAAAGTTTATTCGAGATTCTCAAAACTGTCATCGGAACCAAAATGTCAGCGAGCTGGCCACTTTTGAGCTAGATTACAGTCTGGCACTGACATAACAGGACCTCGTACTCTATCTGAGTGTACTTTATCTAATTCGCCCACCGTGTATTAAAATTAATTTATTGGCCATACTTGCATTCATAGATAGTTCTTGTGAGATTTGCTTTCTTTCCGACTGAGCTATGTAGTGGATTGATGTACTTGGTTTCATGATTATTTAGGCATTGTTTGTGTTTTGTGGATTAGTTGCGATATATGATGATTAGTAAATAAGTGCCATAGGTATAATAAGTAATAATATCTATATAGTGTATAAATAATATATATAATAATAGAGTCGGAATATATAAAATAAATATATATAATATATTTATATAGTATTAATATATATATAAAACTGTATAGTTGTATTAACTAGATCAGAAGATTAACTACTTCCAAAAGTGCTTGGTTAAAACATTGTAACTACGTTCGCGAAATATCTTGTGTGTTTAACTTTGTCTGCGGGAATCTGTGTCAGTCACTGATGAATGGTTTGGCCGAATATAGTGACCTTTTTTCTCGAATATTTTGAATTTTGAGACTCAGTCATTTGTTTCGTTATACTAAAAAACCATACATGACCTTGAGTGGTCAACCTGTGACCTGAGTTTCACCTTTGTAGAGCCGTCAAAAACATAAATGTTTCATAGGGCTTGCATTTGGCACAGGAATGGTGATTAATCGATGAATTACTGGTCAAATTTAGCAATTTCTATGATTTTTATGGCGTGTTTAATTTCGCCCATTTACTTACAAGTGGGGAGTCCCGGAAAACCTATCCTGACCTTAATGGCACGATAGGTAAAAATTTGATATATAGGTATCACATGTAGAAAACTTATCACCGGATAAATCTACCGGGGAATTTTTAAAACTTGTTCGCATTTATAATTTCTGGCTGTTGCCGACGGAGCCGCAAGCATGTTGGAGATTGGGGTACACTTACTTGACCCTGGTTGACCTGAACCTGAAAATGACTCCAGGCTTACCAAGAGTTCACAGTATGTGCTGGAATTAATTTGCAAAACAGTTATGCCAGATTTGGTTGACGCTGTTGTGCCGTCGTCTGTCTGCTATTCATTGAAAACTTCAGTAGAGCGGAAAATCAACGCCCGCTGAGTACGCGTCTAGCGAAAGCATCCTTCACATAATACCATGATTTAAGCTGTTGCATGCAAGCCCAAAACGAAAGTGGACTTAGATATCGATATACAAGGATGTGGCTTTTCATATGATTTGCTTACTTCTTTCGTATCAAAGTCAAATCTTCCATCGTTTAATCGAGTTTGAATTTTCTCCGAAATTACTGTACCTTCCATAGGGTTAGCATTAGTGAAGGGAGAGAAAAAAATAACTTCACGCTTTGGTGACGTCACCAAAGCTGGAAGCTGCCAATGCCCGCGCCTTGTATTCTTATACGGCTTTGATTCAGTGTACAAAACACGCGTGTTTGCCAAGGCGATATTGATATATATATATATATATACGACACGGCAATCTAAGAATAAATATACACGTTGACGTGTTTATCTAAGATATACAGGTGTTAAACCAATCCTGTATTCGAAGTACCGTGTCTGCATTAAAAAGGCTATATAGTTAGTTCTTTTATTTTACAAGCTTCTGTATTCTGCTTACGGTGAGTCAGAAATGTTTATGTGCACGTTTAGGTACATTCAATTGAAATAGCTGTAAGTGTTTATTTTAGTTGGAGACACAGTATGGAAATGCTATAAAAGTTGTGTGCTCTAGTTTTGTGTTTTGATTCGTTGTAAGCGGTCACTAAAATCACGTCTTTTTAACTATTTTTGGGTAGCATTGTGACCACTGCTCACTTGACAATCCTTTTAGGCCAGACTGCAAAGTATGGCATATTTTATGAGATATCGTCAGTGCGGGCTCGTCCTGGCTGGTATGGATTTAGAGAAGCTGGTGCGGATTTAGTAGGGTACAGTGTGAATCTGGTGTGGTGCCAATGCTGTGCTGCGGGCGACAGTTGCACATGGCAGTTTAACTTAAACAAAGCTTAACATGCTTTTCACAGAAACTAGCACTGAAGAAATGTCCTTAGACCCTTAAGACCCTTAAGATGTACAGAATTTAGTTAGGCCCTTGGCCTTTAGTGTCTGTTCCAGTCAAGCATCCTGGGTAGTCTTTCTAACCGTCTGCATGAGGGATTGTGTGAGGGATGCACGCCCAATGTGCATCTAGGCAGTTCTTTAACTGGTTAATTGTGTCCGAGGTGACAACTGCTGATGGTAGGCTATTACAATTGTTCACAACTCTGACTGAGAAGGCGTTGCACCGGTAACGGGAGACTGCTCACGGCTTGACCAGCCACCACAGATGTCCTTGGGTGTCCCTGGCGACTGCTGTGTCAAAGAAGATTTGCGTATCTAGGTTGAGACCACCATGGAGGAGCTGATGAGTGATGATCATGTCTTCCCGACGCCTCCGGTAATACAGTGATGGTAGCCCCAGTGCTCGAAGTTGCAGGGGGTAGAGCAGGTGACACACTTCTGTTACCATCTTCATCGCTCACCGCTCAACGAGCTGCTGGTCGGCCCGGTTGAACGGTCGCCAAATGATTTTACCATATTCCAGGTAGGGCCGGATCAGTGCCTTGAAGAGCATGGGCAGGGTCGACTTGTCAAACAGTTGTAACGACCTACGCATCACTGCCATCACCTGCGATGCCCTACTGACCGCGGCTGCGGCTTGCCTCCTGAACTTGAGGTTTTTATATATATACACTGAGGTCCTTCTCAGCCGCTGTCCCTTCTAGGGTCGTTTCCCTCAATGAGTAGAAATGGTGGCGGTTCCGCCGACCAATATGCAAGACTTTGCACTTGGCGGCGTTGAACGTCAGTTGCCACTTGTCAGCCTAGCGAACAGCCCGCAGAGGTCTTGCCTCTTAGATTATTTGGTGGCAAGAGGCCTCAGAACGCCTCTTGCACAAATAATCTACCCGGGTAAAAAAATTATCCAACCCACCATATAAAAAGCTACCCAGGCCGGATATTTTATTTTCTCTGCACACAGCGAAGCAGCAAAAGTTGACTACTTCGTTGGTGCAAGATAAAAAGATATATCCGCTGGTTAGCTTTATATGGTGGGTTGGATAATTTTACCCGGGTAGAATTTATTTGGTGCAAGAGGCCTCTGGTAAAGAAAAAGATGTCTGCTCTGAAATGCTCCTCCGCTGCCGGGCCAGATGGTGGCCATCCCAGAGTCTTGGGTGAGACTGCAGACACAGTGTCCCCCTATCTCGCCAGCTTATTCAGAAAATATTTAGATACTGGGACTCTTCCACAGGACTGGAAGCTAGCAGAACTCCTGCAGAAGAAGTGCCGATCTACAAGAAGGGTTGTATAGACGATCCTGGCAACTACAGACCAGTAAGCTTAAAGTCAGTCCCCTGCAAGATACTCCAGTCGATCATCAGAAACCAGCTGATGTCGCACCTGCGGACGGAGAGTCTCCTCGCCGATGCCTAGCATGGCTGCCGTCCGGGCAGATCCTGCGCCACGCAGCTGCTGCTGGCAATGGATGAGTGGACCAGCATGATCGAGAATGGGGAGCCTGTCGACGTCCTGTTC